>PVIY010003309.1:0-114981 GCA_004026745.1 Myrmecophaga tridactyla | reverse complement strand
TTCCTTCCTTCCTTCCTTCCTTCCTTCCTTCCTTCCTTCCTTTCTATGCTGTATGGTGAGGGTCACATTTCATGCTTTTTCCATGTGAGTACCCTATTATTGCAGCATCATTTGTTGAATTTTTGTTTGGTTGGCTTTCTGTCTGTTTGCTTGTATTCGTATTTTGGGGAAGTGCATGGGCCAGGAATCAAATCCGGGCCTCCTGCATAGCAGGTGAGAATTCTACCACTGAACCACCCTTGTACCCCTTCACTATTGAATTTTAACAAGCATTCTCACAAAATAAACACCAAGCATGCCTAAATTCTTCCAAAAAAAAATTAAGAGGGAACACTTTGTAGCTCATTCTATGGGTCCAACATAACTCCATATTAAAGCCTACTACAAATAGGCCATTAATAAAGAAAATTACAGTCCAATAACCTTATAACTATAAATGCAAAACTACTAAAAAAATACTAGCAAACAATCAAAAAGCACATAGGAGAATTATACTACATGATCAAGTGGGATTATCTCAAGTTTGCAAGGGTGGATCAACATAACAAAATCAATTAATGTAATATGCCACATTATCAGAATGAAGGTGAAAATACATGATCATCTCAATTCATGCAGAAAAGGCATAGGACAAAATACAGTACCCCTTCTTGATAAATACACTTAGAAAGTTAAGAATAGAAGGAAACCTCTCCAACATGGCAAAGGGTATATATGTAAAACCCACAGCTAACATCATATTTCATGGTGGAAGATGAAAATCTTTCCCTTTTAAGATCTGAAATAGTACAAGGATGCCCACTGTCACCACTGTTATTCAAAACTGTACTGGAAGTTCTAGCTAGAGCAGTTAAGGCAAGAAAATTAAATAAAAAGCATCCAAATTGGAAGGGTGAAAAGCAAAACTTTCACTATTTGCAGATGACATGATCTGAAATATAGAAAATCTTGTGGAATCCACAACAAAGCTCCTAGAGCTAATTAAGAAATCCAGCAAGTCCACAGCATACAAAATCAACACAGAAAAATTAGTAGTGTCTAAATATTAGTAATGAACAATTGGAAGAAGAAATCAAGAAAAAATCCTGCAAAAGTACCTAAAGAATCAAATACCTACAAATAAATCTAGCAAGGATATAAAGGACTTGCATGCAGAAAACTACATAACATTGCTAAAAGAAATCAAAGAAGGCCTAAATTATTGGAAAGACATTCCATGTTCATCAATTGGAAAACTAAATATTAAGATGTCAATTCTATCCAAAGCAATTTACAGATTAAATGCAATCCCAATAAAAATTCTAACAATATTCTTTGCACAAAGGTTGAGGATTCTCAAATAGACAAAGCTATCTTGAAAAAGAAGAAGTTGGAGGACTCACCCTTTCCAATCTTAAAACTCCTTACAAATCCACAGCAATCAAAACAGCATGATAGTGCTACAGAGATAGACATACAGACCTATGGAGTGGAATTGAGAGCTTAGAAATCAACCATCACATTTATGGCCAATTGCTTTTTGACAAGGGTTCAAAGACTACTCAATTGGGGAAGAAAGCATTCTCTTCCACAAATGGTGCCATAAAAATTATACCTCCTTTTGCAAAAACAAAAAGAAGGAGGACTCCTACCTCAGACTTGATACAAAAATCAACTTAAAATAGATAAAAATAGAAGAGCCAGAACTATCAAACTTCCAGAAAAAAAATCTAGGGAAGCATCTTCAGAACTTTGTGTCAGGTAATGGTTTTCTTAGACTTTATACCCAAAGCACAAGCAACAAAAGATAAAAATAGATAAACACTTTTGAGCATCATGAAAATAAAACAACAACCTATACAATGGTGCAGAACATTTGTAAATCACTTATCCAATAAAGTTTTCTTTTGCTTTGTTTTGTTTGCATAGGTAGGCTTCAATAAGGTTTTAATCTCCCAATACTTAAGGAAATCCTACAACTCAAAAACAAAGACAAAGATCAAGTACAAAATGGGCCAAAGGCTTTAACAGATATGTCTCTAAAGAAGATATACAAATGATACAAATGACCAAAATGCATATGAAATATAATCAACATCATGCATCATTAGGGAAATGCAAATCAAAATCACAATGAGATAAGATTTCACACCCACTAGAATGGCTACTATTAAAAAATGGAAAAGTGGGGCGGTACAATGGTGGCTCTGTGGCAGAGTTCTCGCCTGCCATGCCAGAGACCTGGGTTCGATTTCTGATGCCTGCCCATGCAAAAAAAAAAAATCGAAAAGTGTTGGAGAGGTCTATTATCTAGTGTGTCTATTGTGAACAAATAGAAACACTCATCCATTGCTGTTGGGAATTTAAAATGGTGCAGCTGCTCTGGAAGACAGTTTGGCAGTTCCTTGGAAAGCTAAGTATAGAATCACCACATGACCTGTCAATTCCACTTCTAAGTATATACCTGCTGGTATTTACAGCAGAGACATAGACATTTCCAACTGATGTACATAGCAGCATTATTCACAATGGCCAAATGGTGGAAGAAACCAAGTGTCCATCAACTGAAGAAAGGATAAACAAAATGTGGTATATACATACAATGAAACATTGTCCAACCATAAAAATAAAGTTTTGATATATGCAACCATACAGATGGACCTTGAAGACATAATATTAAGTGAAATAATCCAGACACAAAAGGACAAGTATTGTATGATCTCACTGATATGAAACAAGCAGAATAAGTAAACTCTCATAGATTTAAAATCTAGAATATAGGCTGCCATCAGCTGAGGTAGGGTAAGGAATAAGAAGTTAATGCTTAAAATATCTGGAGTTTCGTTTGGGATGACGCAAAATTTTTGATAATGGATGGTGTGATGGTAGCACAACATTGTGAATGCAATTAACAGTGCTGAATGATACCTTTGAATGTCGTTAAATGGGGAAATTTTGAGTGTGCATATATTGCCAGAAATTTTTTAAAAAGTACTCCATGGAACTGTACAATACATCAGAAAGGCCTAAATTAAATCATGTCTCACAGCTAATTGTACAATTGTATAAATGCACTTTCATCAGTTGTAACAAATGTACCACAACAATGCAAGTTGTTAATAAGAGGGTGGTGTATAGGAACCCTAGATTTTAGGTATGATTTTTCTGTAAAACCACAGTTTCTCTGATTAAAAAAAAGTTTTTAAAAACCATATAACTGTATAACACAATGAAACCTAATGTAATCAATGGATTATTATCAACAGTAAGAATTATAATAATATTGTTTCATCAATTGTTTTATTAAACTACCACACTAAAGCAAAGTGATAGCATTAGCGAAAATTCTGTGTTTGAGGGAATATATGGGAATCTGGTATTCTCTCCATGATTTTTCTGTAAATCTACAACCACACTAATAAAAACATTACACCATTAGAGTTTGGTGGTGCTAGCTATGCATTATTTCAATTTTATTTAAAATTAATATTTCCTTTTCATCTGTATAATATATGAATTATATTAATAAACCCAATCTTGGGGATTTCTCATTAAAATGAGATTTTTTAAAATAATAATGTAGATAAGGGAAACAAATTTGGCAACTAGACAAATATAAGTGAAGATAAAAAGTGGGAGAAAGTTAAAGATATATCCAACATGAAAGAAATCATGTGCCTGTCAAATTAATGCATTATTAGCAGAAAAATACTGCAGCCATGATGAGTGGTAAGGAAGGGGCAATGAAAAAGACTTCTGTCTAGTTCAGATAGTGATATTCCTTTCCATGAACAGGACAGCTCAATATAGCCCATGTGGAAAACTATAAGGTAAGAGTGGAGTACTTGGAAGTTCCTGGAATAAAAAATATTTTTTAAAGGAATAGTAATACAAAGCAACCCTCTGTGTACACATAATAATAAAATATTATTTTCTGTACTTAAAATTTTATGAGGTTCTCCAGGTGGATAACAGTAATATTAAGGTACAAACAGTCCTTGAAGTATCATCTTTAGAATCCAATTCTTAATAAAGAATCATGGCTCCCACACTGTAAAAATAATAATTTCTAGCTAGACTTCTTTTAAAAAGCAGCACTTGAAGTGGCAAAATGCCCAGGGCTAAAACTGCAATTTAATAACTGATACTAATTAACACCATAATACCAAATTAAATAAAGCTTAAGTCATTTTTTGAAAAGAAAATATTTAATACTCAGAAATTGATTGTGGCTAATATCACTTTATGACTCAGAGAAATCAGATGAAGTAGTTTTCATGTTAAATGTATTTGCATTTTAATGAACTGAAGTTTGAACCCTTGCTGCAAATGACCATTATTCCTCATTATTCCTTGAAGCCAAGGCCTGCTACAACACTAATTCTTTGTTATTTTTCCCCAGCATGGAAGTTAATTTGGGTTGTTAATTTTTTCATACAATCACTGTAAAACTTCACATACTCAATATAATTTTACATGAATATTGGTTGAGATATTAGAAATATTCCAGGAGTTCTTGTTGCTTTATGTATCCACACTTCTACTTGGTGCTGTTTGTCTTCCCCATTTAATCTCCAGATAATTTAGATACCTTACCTTTTGAGAAGGTAAAATATGTATTGAATTTTAAGTACATTTCAGACTGAACACTCATAAATGGGTTGCAATACAGTATGTACAAGCAAAACTAAGTACTGACAAAAATAGAAGTTGTATATATTTTTGTCTGTTCATAGAAAGTAAATTTAAAATTAAATGAATTATTAAATATATTTGCTATTAGGTTGTTCTTTCTGATGTGCCAATTTTTAGTTTTTTTTTTTAAGGAAAAAACAGCAAATTTTTTTCATATCATGGATTGACTTGCTTGAAATGTGTTATAATAATGTCCTTCTGGAGTTCCTTCTTGGTTCCCTTATGTGGATAAACTAAAATCTATTTTTCCATAATCTTTTGAAGCACCTAATGCTCCAGATATGATTTAGGTTCATTCAATCAGATGTATTTATGAAAGGCCAGAAATCGAGTTCTAGGTAAAAGGAGAAACATTCAAATGAGCAAAATAACAGATACAGATGTTAGCAAAATACAAATATGCTTGAATGAGTCTCTATATACATAGCTGTAGTACCTCCATATATTTTCAACCAAAAATTTTTCAGTAAAGCTGATAGAAAGAATAGGAAAGAATTGAAGAAAATTAATATATCTTTGAAGGAATCACATACCACACTCACGCATGTAAGGAACAGCAAATATTTCACTATGAAGAAATATGCAGAAAGCAAAAAGGAATACGAAGTGTAATAAAAGCTGTATTTCAGAAATTATCATGGTTATGCCATAAGGATGAACAAAGCCATATATCCCAAACATTTTCAATTTTATTCTCAATACCTGGAAAGACATCATTTTCAGAATCAAGTACATTTTTTATCAACAAATCCAATATCCAAGTTATCTCTTTGTTGTTGACCCTGAAATCACTAAAAATGGAATCAATACTGCCCTTAAAATGCCACACTGCAACCATATCACCAAAACTATTTTCAAAGCCAATAATCCTAAACTTTTTCAACTTCAAATAATTTTGTAATAAATTTAAAATCTAAAATATTAATGGAAAAATCCAGGTGCAACCTTTAATCAGATGTGAAGAATATTAATTTTTATTAAAGAAACTTGCTTTTAAAAGGTAACATTTATATATTCATTATGACGTTTTGCATTGTAGCATAGTGTCATCAGAGAATAATAATGTATATTAAAACTGTTATGTATGTTCTACATTTTACATTTGGTATAAATCTTTCAAATCTTTCAAAGTGATATATTGCATTGGAGTCAAGGTAATGTTTTCTTATATTTTTAGGGCAAAATGCATGGTTATAAGGCAGCTTCAAAAATTATATGAATGTTGTGGTGTTTACCATTTATTTGAAATATATGAGCAGTTACAAAAAATATTTGATATTCAATAGCATTTCACAGATTACACTGTATAATATATGATCCACAAAACAACTTTGAGAGATATATTGTCGTTATTTCTGTTTATCTTGGATCCTTGCCAAAAATTATTTACTAATTATTAAGTTGAGGCAGATTTCTGTTTCTTAATCCATTCTTTTCAAGATGTGTAAATTAATATTTAATAGTGATAAATAAAATCTCCTATACATGTATATTTTTTAAAACAGAAGCAAATTTCAAATATGAAAGGCTTTAATTAGCTAGTCATGTCCCTCAATTTTACATGATTACTCTTCTTTCTAACCTCATCAATACCAGTTACTCATCCCACCAGTGTGGTACAAGTGTTTTGTCTAATATATTTTTCTCAGCCAAATCCTCATTTATCTTAAATATAGTATAAGTAAACTCTCTACAACTCTTTGAATTACTATTAGGAGGGGATTATTTTCTTCCAATTATGTATAATGGTTTTAAGATCCCTAGTTGAAAATATTATATAAGTATTGAAAAGATTACTTTCTTTAGCTAAAATATAATTCTGTTGGGAAGAAATAAACTCCTTGGTAATCATAAAAATGAAATCCCAATTCACCTTTATTTTAGACATTAATTTAGTTCATTCAATACTCACTGTATAATATTGGGTTTTTACCAAGAAATTTAATAACATTTTTCTATTATTAAGGCACACATGGACACATGTTGTACAATTTGATTAAAACTAAATTTACTGAAAAGAATTCTTGCCGTTTTAACTTTTAAAGGAGGAAAACCAGAAAAAGAACAGCTTGAGTCTCCAAATGGTCATGTTTTAAAAGTTTCCATGTAAACAAGAAGGTTTGTTATCCACTTACTAAAATATCTTAAGGCTCAAAACCCTTTTCTATTAAATTATGGTTCTGGGATAAATGTTTCCTAAACAAACCTGATTCACCCTGTTCATATTCTCATCTCTAGTCATAGGTGAGAGAACTTCAGAGGCTGCCTTTATTTTTTTATACTAGTAAGTTCTCTTTAGAGCACTGAAACAGCAAAATAATACCATTCTGGTGACCTGTTAGGCTGATGCAGTTTCCAGAGGTAGTTAACTTCAAAATAGGCAGTATTTTACTGACTATTTAATAAGCAATGCTTCAGTAGACTAGATAATAACTCTGTGTTCTGAAAGAGTTAATGCTCCTTCCAAAATGTGGGGGTCAATTAGAATAGACTGATACTGCTTTTTTACCAAAGGATCATGAGAATATAGCAAATACTTCTACCTTGACCATAGGAACAAGAATAAAAAATCCTTTGAAATAGAATTTTACTTCATTTTATATAAACTGAGAGCATGATAATTTCAAAATTTACCTTGAACTTAGAAATTTATATATATATATATATGTTGATTGTCTGGAAATGCAACCTGAAACTTAAAAGTCCTTTAGTAAAGATGAAGTTATAGACCTTATGTCTCAAGCTCAAGGTAATTTATAATTCCTAACTTCATTCTGTTTCTTCTGCATTATATAATAGATGCTTTCTATTTATCATTAGCATATTTATTTCCAGAAATAAATTTAAAGTAACAGTTCTTGGGAAAGCTTTGTCTCCATTTTTCTTCATTCAAACAAACAGCTATTGTATCTCAGTTGACTATATATTTTATTAATACATAGAATATTTTATAATTACTTACAAAATAAACATTTTTTATAACCAAAGGTAGTTAATGTTGGTGCCAGATTGATCTTCTTTGCTAATCCTTGTAAACATGGACTCAGGTGTTTGCAGTAAAGCCACAACTGGTAACTTTGAATCACTCTCCTTATAACCAAGCCTTCAACGTGTCTGTAAACATAGCCATGTTCCTTTGGCCTTTAAAGTCCTACTGCTATCAGTATTCTAAGATTTTCCTCTTCCATCCCTTTGAACTGCCTCTCCCATGGCCCTTCCAAGCTTATCAATTCAAACTGAATTCTACAACTTTGTGAGGTTTCAGCATATATTAATCACGTGTCTCAGTCTTTGGGGAAAGGGCAGTCTAGGTGTGTATATACCTACTTCAGACACTGTCCATGAAGTTCTTGGGCCCCAGAGCAAGAGAGTTGGGTATTACATTAACTTTTTCAACATTGTCCTCTACAAATATTTCAAAGGGTTCTTTACTTCTCACTGTTAGCTATACACATAGAATAGCATTTCCAGGGTTCAATGACAATAAAATTAATGTCTTAGGAAAGACTCCATGATAGATTCCTTTTTTTTTTTTGCACCAGTGCTTTTTCAAAAGAGATGGACAAGGGTGAGAGTTAATCACCGCACTTTTAGGTATTCAATAAGATCTTAGGTCTTTTCCCCAGAAAAAAAAAGATACATATGCACTTACACACTTTTCAAGTCATTTGCCAAAGCCAAACCCCAGATATACATCTCTAGGAGATCACCAACCCTGGTTTAACAAACCTGCCCTACTTCAGTCACACTCTTCAGTCTAACAAATTGACTTTTCATTTTTCCTTTAATTATATTAGCATCTGTTTACAATTGCATGCCTTGAATCTTGTAGTAATGTCCTGAACATATGTGTCCAGCCACTATTTCCTGTTTGAATAACAAATGATTGAATGTATGAACTATTTGATGAGATAACATAAAATATCTTGAGAAATAAAAACAACAGAAAGATATTTTGCTTTATATTTACTTTGGTTTCTTTGCATTGTTATATGAAAGCAGATAAACTATCACATGAAAGCCTTCCAGAGGGAGGTGGAGAGTTCCTATAATTGGCATCTTCATAAAATAAATTAGGAAAAGTTTGGCTTGATTTGCTGTTATTAACAATAATTTAAATAAATGTCAGATCTTTGGTTCTAATTTCTCTTCCCAACTATCTATATCAATGGTGTATTAATAGCAGAAACAATATATAATATCTTAGCCCTTTCAGGTAAAGCAGCATAAAATGGATACTATATTTTCAGCATTAAATGGATAAATAATATATATATAAAGTAGCCACTATTGATGTCCTTCCAAATTTCTGCCAAATATCTTAAGCTTTCTTTTTATTCCAACTTTGGATACCACAAAAAGTCTGCTGAGACTGGAGGATGGCGTGCGTGTGTGTGTGCGTGTGTGTGTGTGTGCATGTGTGTGTGAGAGAGACAGAGATTCAATTTTGCTTCTAATGCATGGCCTGAAATACATAGACAGCATATACTTCAGAGCATATTGTTTCAAGAGTGCATTTGCAGTATTAGAAGTAGTTGCAGTCTATCTTCTGTATGTGAACTTTGAAAATAAATGGGCTGGTTTATCAACCTTAACACAGAAGCTGAACACCATCCTGTTACTCACTCAGGTAATGAGCCTACACAATAGGTAGTCCTCCCCTGGGCAGGCCAGGTTTGCATTTCTGCAGTTTTCTTCCTTAAAATTTAAAATATATCAGCTGTCATGCAGCAATATGAGTATCTATCATATCCATACAGGAAACCTCCAGCTCAGCCCCTCTCAATTGCAAATAAGCAGCCATAACATTTGGTAAATTTTCTCTCTGAAATCACAGAGAAGAAACTCGATATACTCACCAATGACCCTTATCAAATAGCAAATTTGTGGAATGCTCTTTGCCTTCATAGTCTCTCTGGAGGTTATAATTCTAATGGAAAGTCAATGTACCATTGGCTATTATTCTTAACCAGAATAGAAATTTGAAGAAAGATGCATCCATTAATTCTGTATCCTCATTGCAGCATATGAGATCCCAGTGGAACTATCTTCACTTCCCTTTGAAATTAATTGTAGTTTTTCATATCTATTTATAGCAGAGGCTCAGATCTTTGCACCCAGGCTTTTTATGAATCTTAGACCATCTGTGTGAAGGATTGATAGCAGAAACTTTTTCTCCCAAAGTTGGTCTAACAATATTTTTCTGATATTGATGTTATAAAAACAGAGGACTCGGGTGGTGCAATGGTGGCTCAGTAGCAGAATTCTCACCTGCCATGCCAGAGACCCAGGCTCGATTCCGGGAGACTACACCAACAACAACAACAACAAAAAAGAATAAATACATATATATATATATATATATATATATATGACTCATCTACTTTTCCTGAAAAGGCAAGGCAGTTTTCACATTATTTCTGTAATCACCCCCTCTGGTAAAACTAATGGTATTATGTTAATGGGTGGGGAGGAATAGAGCTTTAACAAAACAATGTTTTTGGTAATTACTGATAACCAATATGTTAAATAATTTTGACTCCCATAAGATAAATTAATTATGTAGGCATTACATCTAACTGCAAGTAACAAAGACATGGTATGTTGGACTGAACACAGAATGGCTTAGTGTTCTCATATAACTAGGAGTCTGAGGTAGGTAGTTTTTTATATTGATTTGGATACTCAAGAATATCAGGATTGAGATTTTAAATTTCCTTGTAGTCTTTTATCTCATAGTGTCAAAAATTATTGACACAGTTCTTGCCATCAAATCCCTATTCTAGGAAGGCAGGAAAAGGAAGGGGAAAGAGTGAAGGCTGAGTTAGTTCCTTTAAGAAGCTTTCCCTTAGCCCGGTGAAATTTCTTATTAGTGTTCTTGACCTGTAATGGAGATGTCACTATTTAATTGTGCACATTGCTACACTACAAGATACAATTTCATCAATAAAGAAGACAAATAGAATAGTTATTGCATAAGTAGCTACTGGTCTTTTCTAAAGAGGCCACTTTTTAAAATCAGATAGATGGGAAGATATTCATTACAAAATGTATACTGGGGGCAGGCCATCTGGCTCCGTGGCAGAGTTCTGGCCTGCCATGCCAGAGACCCGGGTTCAATTCCTGGTGCTTGCTCATGCAAAGAAAAAAAAAATGTATATTATTGGAAGATATCAACTTAAAACAAATTTACTGTTTGATCATTTATAATATTAACATAGGTAAAATTTATTGAATATTATCTACATGCAAGACGGTATTATCCAGGTCATAAAAATTATCTCATGTTCTCTTTGTAACAATCCTGGGAATTAGGTAC
This sequence comes from Myrmecophaga tridactyla, assembly GCA_004026745.1. Lineage (NCBI taxonomy): Eukaryota > Metazoa > Chordata > Mammalia > Pilosa > Myrmecophagidae > Myrmecophaga > Myrmecophaga tridactyla. Next base: position 103,988 of record PVIY010003309.1, on the reverse strand, counting down.
AGATATTCATATCTCTGATTCTCTAATCTGTAGGGCAAATTGTATCTTATTTAACAAAATGATATTTTACCTTAAAGTAAGGTTTCCTGCAAATTTTCTAGAGCTGCTATAACAATTACCACATACTGGCTTTGGCTTAACAGGAACCACTGGGTCACAGTTTTGAGGCAAGAAATCCAAAATCAAGCCATCTTGACAAGGCTCACTTTCTCCTGGTGTCTGTAGCATTTTCATGGCAGCTTCCGCAATCCTAGAGGTTTCTTGGCTTGTATCACTGCCTCCAGTAACTTGGTGATGTCTTTTCTTTTCTAGTTTCTGTGCTCCAGATTCTCTTTACAAGGCCTCCAGTAGTCCAGATTAAGGCTCACCCTGATTCAGCTGGTCACCCATAAACTAAAAATGGCATCTCCAAAAGGTCCTATTTATAAATGGGTTCACAACCACAGGTTAACACTAAAACCATGTGTTTTGTGAGGTAACTCAGCCTACTACAGTGAGTCATCAAAAGCCTTATGCTTCAAAGACAAATCTACATTGTATTGTTTCCTTCTATTTATGGAACCAAATTAAAGCAGGTCATAAGCCCAATTATGTCTGCATCTTGGAGCCAATTCTACAATTGTTACCCAGTACATGTCTCTACCTTTTTGTTGTTTTTTTTTCTTTTTTGGGTGCATGGTCTGGGAATCGAACCTGGGTCTCCCACATGAAAGGTGAGCATTCTACCACAGAACTACCTGTGCACCCAATGTCTCCCCCTTTTTGAATGAGGAAATTTTTCTTTATATAATGAGTAAACTTTCTCAAGTTTATCCTTCTACCCAGGAATGTTCCTAAAATGGTCATCCTGTGATTTTTATATAAAGATAATCTTCCTTTTTGGTATTGCCATACATTATCCATTGGTTGCTCAATTACAAATCATTATAATAGAAGAGTTTGTCATATATGCTTAGAATAAATCACCTTCATCTTTTACTTTTCTTCAATATAACATTTTATAATTACTATATTGATAACTTGATAAAAGTACATTTCATTAAAAAATTATTGAAGATAATTAAGAGATTATTGTACCTTAATAGGGCCTCTGATGTTTTAAATGAAAAGCAATGTAAGAGACTTGCAAAGAAAAATGAAAATAAAAAGACAATAGTTCTCCTTCCAGGACCTATGTTTGCCTACAGGAGAAATTATAATACATGATACAACTCTTTGCAATCTTATAACATAATTACCTCAGTAGACAAAATTAAGGCAGTCAGAGTTGAAAGGGCCAATCTTACTCTCAGCTGCAGTGGAATGCTCGCATGAATTTAGAGACACTTCACAAATACAATTACTGAAAAATATTGATTATATTTACTTAAATGTTCTGTTAGTGTTTTATTAAAAGTTCCTCTAAAAATAAATATGTGCAGTATGTATTTTATAGAGCTTATTAAAAGTAAGGTTTATATCTCATATTTGAAATAAATTAAAAATTTGATAAGGTTAACAATTTAAAAGGATGTGGGGTAATATAAAATGACAGGAAGGATGAAAATGTAAAGGGAGAAGACAAGTAGAATATAAAGATTTGGGTAAACAAGACAAAGTTTATTTCGAAGTTTATAATGAAACCTTGAATTGGACAAACTTTTATATGCACTGTTTGTTTTTTTTTTCAGTATGGGCAAGCATCGGGAACTGAACCCAGGTCTCCGGCCTGGCAGGTGAGAAATCTGCCATTGAGCCACCATCGCACTACCCAAGTTGGTCAAAGTTTTAAAGCACACTTTTTGCTTATTTTTTTTTTATTATATATCCCTAAAACACTGCTTAAAAATACGGGATTTAAGTTGCAATGAATTTGCATACTAAGCTGAAACAATCACTGATCGTGAAATATTCTCTTTGAACTATGAAATTGGAGGTAAAACCTAAGTTAAGTTTATGGTGCCAAGACAAAAATTGAAACAAATAAGGCTCATATATAGGAAAGACAACAGTACATCATGAAGCAGAGCATTTTTTAAAAGCTTTCCTTAAAAAATGTTTAAAGATGAATTTCTTATCCATTTTTATATAAAGGGGACTGAAAAGCATTATGAGCATGATTTCAATAATGATTTGGTTATAAGCTCAAGAAAATTGCATTGCCCAGTAATACGTTCCATATATCAGGAACATGAATTGCACAGTAATTTTTAATAATGCATCATATTAGTGAGTGGAGCATAAAATTTTAATTACAATTAAGAACTTTGCAAAATACCAATGACAGTTCATCATACAGATTTATAATCTAACTTATAATTATTATTTTAATCTTGTAAAGTTGAATTACATTTTTTAGTCTTCTTTTCAGAATTCATGATAAAGACATGCTAATAAAACAATATCTTGGTCTGGAGGCTGTGGTAGTTTGAAGCTGTTATGCACCCAGAAAAGGCCATGTTTTTAAATTCATTCCTGTGGGTGTTGACCTACTGTAGGTGGGACCTTTTGCTTAGGTTATTTCCATTGAGTTGTGACCCCCCTCATTCAAGGTGGCTCTTACACCTCCTATTGGAGTCCTTTCTAATAGGACAAAAGTCTCAGAGGATCAGAAATGTAAAATAGAGAAAAGTTCAAGGAAAAGGCCCCAGAGAAGCTGAGACAAGGGCACACTCACAGAAGCTGGGAGGATGACATTGAAGCCAGAGGCTGAAGCGATGAAACCCAGGAGAGAAGGACCAGCAGAAACTAGCCATGTGCTTTCCCATGTGACAGAAGTGCCCCAATTGCCAGCAGCCTGTCTTCAGAGTCTAAGTATGACCTGTTGATGCCTTGAGCTGAACATTTCACTGCTTAAGAACTGTAAATTCTAAGTTAATAAAACCCCATTGTAAAAACCAACACATTTATGGTATATTACATTACATCTGCTTTAGCAAACCAAAACAGAGGACATAACTTCTACAATTAAATGTAAAACCTCAGTGAAAGAGGAATATGTCACAAATTAATCAACATATATAATGCCTTTAAATGACAATATTCCAAAGTAGATTTTGTTTCCTAACTTATGGTTTTTAAATCTGAGGGAGGCAAAGACTATTTTAATAGGATACTTATTTGAATTGCTATGTCTATTTCCTCTCAGTTATATTTAAGCGGGCTGATACACAAATATCATAATATCTTCATGCATAACTTTGAATAAAAAGTGTTTGTGGCAAAAAATGTGGGTTATTTATTTTTATTGTGCACCTATACTCAGTGTTATGTTTATGCATTATGTACTGCCTCAGAATTTATGTGCTTTTTCTTTTTTTTTTTTCCCAATATGTGCTTTTTCTGAGAGAGTGATTTATTAGGTGGCATACACACCCTTCTGGGAAGAATTTTCTCTTATGCCTTGAATATACAGTAAAATATTATATTTTCCAAAGCACTTTGAAAATAAATTGTAAAGGCAGAAAACATTGTTAAATAGGAAACAATGCATGTCTATGCATTAGGTTAGGTCTATTATCTTTCACTTAGAACCTTATAAACAGGCTTTATATTTTTTTCAGTACTTAATGGACTATGCAGGTTGCACACTTTTTGACAGATATTTTTAATGTTGAAAGTCTTTTTAAAATTGCCTAACTTTCTATTATTATCCTCTACTCATTTGCTTCCTAGAACAAACTTTTTTTTCGTATTTACGAAGGTATCCCATAGTCTGTTTATGAATTTAGAAATTGGTATTCAGAGAATTTCAAAGTGTACGTTAGTAATTTGTTATATTACTTAAAACCCATTCATCTTTCATGTGTTTTGGATCCCCTATCAAATGTGGATACTGATATCTTCCCAATTACAGGCAAATTTGAGTACCTATAGAAATCCAAAAAAGAATAATGCACTCATTCGTCCATTCAACATTGTATTCAGCCCTAATATTGTATCCTACATGTGCTAGTCAGTGCAATCTGCAGGTATAAACATTTATTCAATGTCACGTTAAGGTCTCATGCACATAAAACTATAAAACAAAAAAATTATAAATGAGTGAAACAAATCTTTTGATCATGCAAAATAGACAACTAATAGCTAAATATTTTTAACATGCCATTTTAAAAGAGAATCACCTTGAGTGCTTTCTTTAGATGAATATGCATATATTTTTCATGTGATTTTTCACATGAAATTGTAATTTCAATTCGAAGAATACATCAGATTATAAACAATTTCAAGTGTGTGGGTATGCGATACCTAAAATTTTATATGATATGTTGCATCTGACTGATAATCACTGTGAAGATGCAGAAAATGACAGCTAATCTGACTATGTGGAAGGAGTGAAGAAGGACAGAGAAATACGGGCAAAAGGGTGAAAATATTGGCATTTCTGATAGCAATTTAGTGGATCAACAAATGTACATTTAAACATAATAATAGCCCCAAAGTGTTTGAAAACATTCAGGGTACCTGAGAGACTAATTGCATGGCTCCTAATTCTAGTTATATTCTCCCAAAATGTGTATGATACTGTGGTAGCTAGATTCAGTTGTCAACTTGGCCAGGTGAAGGCACCTAGTTCTGTTGCTGTGGACATGAGCCAATGGTATGTGAACCTCATCTGTTGCTGATTACATCTGCAGTTGGCTAGGAGGCATGCCTGCTGCAATGAATGATGTTTGACTTAAATGGCTGGTGCTTAAATGAGACAGTGCAACATAGCACAGCCCAAGCAACTCAGCTCAGGCCTTTGGAGGGTCAGAAAGAAATCACCCCAGGGAAAGTTGTTGGAACCCAGAGGCCTGGAGAGAAGGCCAGCAGAGACCACCCTGAGCCTTCCCATGTAAGAAAGAACCTCAGTTGGAAAGTTAGCTGCCTTTCCTCTGAAAAACTAATGAAATAAATCCCCTTTTATTAAAAGCCAATCTGTCTCTGGTGTGTTGCATTCCGGCAGCTAGCAAACTAGAACAGATACTTATTTAATGACAGCAAAAACAAAAAAAATTTTGTTGAAATCAGATCACATAATCTTGTATATAATAATTGTATTTAACTATACAAATAAATATCATATGTAAATACCTATTGCTTATATATATGTATTTATAAATATTCTTATTATAATTTTTATATGTGAATTTTTTCACCAAACCACATGGGAAATATATTTTACCCCATTTAGAATTTAGGTAGCAAATCAGTCATCCCTATTAATTTGTATTATTTTATGTATTATTTGGTTTTAAACTGAATGCTGATTTAAAATTATTCGATGGTGACTTTCTTCCTATCTATTGTGGTTGGCTCAACCTGTATTTTCATAGTCATTATATTCATTAAAAAAAAAAGGAAAAAGTGATCATCTGTGAAATATTATTTTTTTCTTTAAATATATTCCTTGAACCTATAGAAATTAAATCAATGCAACACACCAGAGATGGATTGGCTTCTTCAGAGGAAAGGCAGCTAGCTTTCATGTGAGTTTCTCTGTCACATGGGAAGGCACACGATGACATCTCCTGGCCTTCTCTCCTGGCTCCTGGGTTCCAACGGCTTTCCCTGGGGCTCTTCATTTCTGCATCTCCAAACTTCTGGGCTGAGCTGCAAGCGCTGAGAGGAGGCATGCTGAGCTGCTGAGCTCTCTTCTGACTTCTCTCTTTCAAGTCTCCAGCTAATTAAATTAAACCTCACTCATTGTAGAAGGCACTCCTCTACGCCAACTGCAAATGTAATCAGCCATAGATGAATTTCACATGCGGATGATTTAAGGCCACAGAAACAGACCTGTTGGTCATCATCACCTGCCGAATTGACACCTGAATCTAACTACCAGAGTATCAATTATGCATTGGGCATCTTGTCTGTCTGGCCAAAACCTTAAACTATTGCAACACAGAATGACTGGGGTAAGGCAGTGTCTCATAAGGACAAAGTGCATGCATTTTTCAGTTAGATATACAGGCATGAATCCAGGAGCAGACATAGGAGATTTGTAACTGACACTGGAAAATTATAAATAATTTATAACTAGAGGACTCTCTAAAGCCCAGTTTCTTAGCTGATAAAATGGATTATTAATAGTATACACTTTAGACATTGTTAATAAATTTATCAGATATGAATGTTAAGAGTACTTATGGTTAAAATGATGTTCAGTATTTTCTATGAATGAATTTGAAAAGTTAAAATATTTTAATAAATGGCCTAGGATATATAATACAGTATTTAAAGATATTTTCTGTAATTTGGAAATTTTAATGAATAGCAATGGATATTTCTTCAGTTTTGTCAGGATCTTAAATGAACAATTGGAACTTAAACATGAATAATTTATTACTCCTTCCTGATTCCAACCAAATTTTCCCAAATTTCTATTTTCTTGAGTTTGGTACACTTAACAAATATGTATGAAGAATAGTATATCTAAATTTGTGCTTCCAAAATATAAATAATTAGAAGAGTCACCTTCCCCTACCAATGTTTCTACCTTTAGTTGTCTATTGAAATATCTAGAAACTAAACAAATATAGTTCAATATATTTTGTTATCTGTTAATCCCTAATAAGCAGAACAATGCTTGTTATTTACTAAATATAGGTTGCATGAACCAATACTATGTTATTAAAGACAATGCAGGCACTTTTTATATAAACATTAGGAACACTTATGGATTAAATTTCTCAAGTCCACCAAATAATTGTGACAGTATTTATTTTTCTTTAACAATGTGACTCCTTAGGTGCAGACAATGGTGGTGCAGTGGCAGAGTTCTCACCTGCCATGCTGGAGATCCGGGTTTGTTTCCTGATGTCTGCTCATGGAAAAAAAACAACCACAAAAACTCCTCAGTAAATCTGTTTATCCTCTCCTGAGATTGACTTAGTTTTATAGAAAATAAAATTGACCTACATAGCTAGGCTTTATTTTTTAACTAGTCATCCTGAGTTTAATGGACAAGCAAAAGCAAATGATAATTTTCAAAGCCCTATGAAATTCCAGAAAATTACATTTTCCCAAACCCAGAAGAACTACTAAAAGATACTTTAATACATATGAGTATATTTTCAAAAGTAAAATAAATTTATTGAAGAAAAACTGATTCAACTGAAAGTTGAAAATTGGCTCAAATAGTAAGTACAAAAATTAAAGTGTTAGAAGAAAGTTGTTCAGCTTTGATTAGTAGTATTGTCTGAAAAATAATGCCTGCATTGCCCACTCTGACCATAGGCAAAAGGTATAGTAGATAAGGTTTGATTACCTGATCACAGAGCTAAATAATTTGGTGGTAATAATTTTGGGGTAAATACTTGAAATCAACTAGAAAATATTAAATATAAAATAAAGTAGTTCATATTTCAAATATTTTACACTAGCAAATAAGGAAGAAATAAACGGTTTTATAAAATTTTAATCTGGGATTATTTACCCCACCAGATCTTAATTCTGAGGTATTGAACAAAATGCTTTCCACTAAAATCAGGTAGTATTTCCTAATATAAAATAAATTATAATTAAGTAGAGCACTTTTGTATTCTTTCATAAAGAAGCAAGCTCTAGAGTTTGTGCATAATTGTAAAAGGAATAATAACCTCAATAAGGTATTTTTCAACAAAGTTTATAGTTCAAAAACATGTTGGGGATGGAATAAAAAGGAGAAAATGTTTCATTAAGTCAAAGGTCAAAAACTTCCAATTAACTAGTATGACTATAGTACACAACTTTTATTTTAAACTCCTGATTAATGAGAATGAACAGGAATTTCTTAGAAATTCGCTCAATTTAGTCATGTTCTCTATTTTCACATATGCAAACAAAAGGAAATGTCAATAGTTAAGTTTTTTTTATTCTTCTTTTCATTTCTTCTCCTTCTTTTGTTTCTTTTTTTTAAAATACGTGTCCGAAACTCTCTTCTCTTCCTATTTGAAATCCCAAAGTAAGAAAACTAGTCTTTCAAAGATTAAACACTTTTGAGATTGGATATCATCTCTCATGAAGAAAAAACTCCATTAAAAACAACACTTTAAGTATTTTTAGAAACATATCAAACCAATGCACAGAAGTATTCAAATTCCCTGATCAACAAGTACACATCAAAGGATACTGACATACTGAGTAATAGATCATGAATTGATAAAATCTGGAAATAATATTAATGATAATCAACTTTATACATAATTAGGATGTTATTCCAATTAAAGAGGTAGGTATCCTATCAGAGTAAGACCTTTACAATAATGTTGGGGCTTCTCTTTCAAGCAATCATCTTTAATAATAGATTTCTTGTTTCTCATTTTTTGAATGTACTTCAAAAAATGTAAATTGAAAGAAAGCACTTTTCAATTGTTTTCCTGCAGGAAACCCATTGTGCTGGCAGATTTATATATTTCTTTGTTTTTAAAGGCAGGCATTTAACATTTTATATTGCTGACATATGTAAATGATAATTTTAATAATGTTGAAAGACTGCCAAAGTGTCTTTCTACTTACTATCTGCTTTGAGCAAGGGCTTTAATAAAGGATTTCTTACAGATAACTTAAGGCATATATTCTCTTTTTTAAGCTGCTTAATTTTTGCTTACATTAAAAGGTCATTTTTTATAATTTTTATATGACCATAACAAAACTACCTTAGATTCAGGTGTCAGTTTGGTCATGTGATGGTGCCGAGCTATCTGGTTAGGCAAGCACTGGCCTAGCTGTTATTACAAGGATATTTCATGGCTGCTTGATAAACAAGAGCTGGTTTATTAAATCTTCAGTCAGTTGATTGTATCTGTGGCTGGTTACATCTCAGATCAACTAGATCTTCTGCAATGATATAATCCAATCAATCGAAGGCTTTAATCTGATCAGTTGAACACTAAGAGAAGAGAGAATTTGTTTTTTCTTCAGCCAGCTAGGCTCTCCTGTGGAGTTCATCAAGGACCTTCCTTGGAGTTGCCAGGCTTACGGATTTTGGACTCTTGCATCCTCATGGTTGCATGACGCACATTCATAAATCTCATATTTACAGATATCTCCCATTGGTTCTGTTTCTCTAGAGAACCTTGAGTAATACAGTATGCTTCAGATGTTCTGTATTTATTGCCAGACTACAAGAACAAACTGCAATGGTGAATGCCTGTTAAATATCCTCTAACCATTATTCAGCTCTTCTGGAGATTTTAAATACAAAATATTCTGTGGGAGGTGGAGATAATTGTACAGATAGTGTAGACATCTGCTGAATAATTGCCCAGTGTGTCTATCTGTGGACAGTAGAGGACATCAGTAAAATGAGCATTCACCAGATCCAAGTAGGATTTTTGAAAGTTCATGTTACCATTAAAGGCATGGGGAAAATTCCAACATCATGTAATTATACGACCTTTGGAAATAATATTTTTACAAACCTCTCAGTGCTCATCAATAGGTTAGTACCTAATGAAATCCTAATGTATTTCTTCATTCATCATATCTTTAGTGAGAATATATCATGTTCTAGATGCAGAGATAATAACCATACAATCTTCCTTAATTATAATGAAATGTTCATTTTAATAGGGAAAAACTGATAATAAATATGAGAACTAAATAACGTGCTTAGAATATTAGTCAATGGTAATTGCTAAAGAGGACAAAACAAGCCATACAAGATGGTTTGGAATTTCAGGAATAAAGGTAATGTTGAGGGTACATAGGGTGGCCACACATAGCTTCACTGAGAAGGTGAATTTTTGATTAAAGAACAGAGGAAAGTGAGTTTGGTAGCCATGGTGATACTCTAAAAACACTCCTGTCAGAAGCACTAGCAAATGCAAGTACTTGAAGCTGAAGCCAGGTTAATATGTTTGGGGGATTACGGGGACACTGCTGTGGTTACAGCAGGGTAAATGTCTGGAAAATAGCCAGAGATAAGGTCATGGTTGTAATGGGGAGCTGATTTAGTAGGGCTAATAGTGCTGGTAAGGATTTTTGCTTTTACTTTGAGTAACTGCATATTTGCATAGCAAAGCCATTGGAAGGGACAATATGCAATCACTTAGATATAGCAATACCATACTTATCAACTTTACTTTACTCATAAAGAAGACATACTATTATATATAACTCCATTGACACCTTATTTTTCACCCAGAAATATTCAGTCACATTTTCCTCACCTTGTGACTGCAGTTGATTGCATCTGTGGCTGTCTTCTGCAATGAGAGAAGCCAATTAGCTGGATTGGATCCAATCAGTTGAAGACATTTAAGGGAGAAGAGAAAACTTTCACTTCTTCTTCAGCCAGCCATCCTCTCCTGTGGAGTCTGTCAAAGATGATCATTGGAGTTGCTAGCCTCATGGCCTGCCCTATGGAATTTGGACTCATGCATTCCCAGGGTTGCATGAGACATTTTTATAAAATCTCATATTTACAGACATCTACTGTTGATTCTGTTTCTCTAGAGAACCCTGACTAATACAATTGCTAAAGTTGTTTTGACAAAGTAAAATTGAAGAAAAATTCTTTCATCATAAAGAGATTATTGATTTCCTCTGTCAGCCTTTTTAGTGCAGATTTTTCCCAAAACTCCCCAAAGCAATTATTGTATCAAAGGAATTCCTTTTGATGCCAAAAGTCAGCTATCAAGCATATGGCTTTGCTATGCAAATATGCAATTCACTTTGTTTCCCCCTGAAGCATCAAAGAAAAACATAGAAATGGCTCCTATGTATTTTTAAAGAGTTATAAAACCCAAAACATTTTAAGGAACTGCAACTAACAAATTATGCATTGTTTTTAGTAGGTCTTTTCATATTCCAGTTATTTGTATTAGGAAGAGAAATACTTCATTGTAAGTGCTTCAGTTGTACTCAAATGGAAATATATTGTAATAAAAAGGATAAGCCCATATGCCATGGATTGATAACAGCTGTTCCATTTTCATCCTATGGGATCAGGGAAGAACAAAAACATCAGCACCTTGATGAATATTAAGACACTAAGAAATAGAATACTGGTTTGATAATTCTACAAGTATCAAATTCTCCATGATAATATTACTAAACCTAAAGGCAGAGTGACAAGTCACATCCACATATTACAATTATCTGAAAATTGGAAAACTTCAATCAATCTAACTCTAGCATGTACATGAATAAATTAACACAGACTCAATTTTTTAAAATTATTTTACTGAATTGGCCAGGTGTCTTTATACATTATAGATATAATCTTAGCAAGGACATATGCTTAAAACTTAACATCAGCCAATAAAATAAAAAGCTAGAATAAACTCTAATTAAAATTTTTATCATACAACATAATAACTAAAATTGCATGCCTAATGAAATGCAGTACATCAGGAAGTGTAGAAAGTTATTTATTATGCTTTTCTTATGAAATATTTTGGATAAATAGATTCAGCACAGTTTGCATCTACCTAAGTGTTTCTATAAAGCTGCATATGTGGTTAAAGGCACAGAATTTCAAACCAGATGCCAGGAATCACATTCAGATTTTGCCATCAACTAGTTGTTAACTTTGGGCCAATAACTTATACTTTTAATGCCAAACCTTAATAATGACTCTAGATATGATTGGAAATTTATCAAGTTAACTGTCATAACCACATCTGGTGCACTGTGAATATTGAAAGATATTAGCTGTACTACATCCAGCTTTAGGTATCATGAGTTGAGTAAAAATTATACAGAGGATATCTTCACTAGGCTTCATGAAAGAGGGTTACAATAATATTCAATACAAGTTGTAGGTTTTTATCTTTTTAGATTTCTACTAATCATAATAATATTAGGTAAATGTTATTATTTGACCTGATGTTAAAAAAGAAAATCCAGTGAATTATGATGAAAAATTGAACTAAAATTAAAAGTAATAAAAAATCTGATTGTGTGAATATCAAAATAATTTAAACCAAAGGCAATAAAGACTTGCTTTAGGAAGATAAAATTTGGATTGGAAAGGCAGCTTGGGAATTTTTCATGTACTAAAATGAACAGAATTTGATGATGATAGATATCAGTGGAAGAGCCAAATATAAGGACTTCAAGACTTAGTAATTGGAAAAGTAATAGCATCATTAATAGAGTGGGGAAGTTAATGAGGAGGAATGGGGAACTAAGATTAAATGGAAAGGAGGCAAGTTTCAGTAAAGGTAAAATGTTGACTCCTCTGTATTCTTTGCTCATATACCATCTAATAGCACTCAAATGCTATTAGAGAAAGGAGAAATATATAAATTGAGAATCTGAGAAATTTAGACCACAGAGTTAAATACATAAAAAGGTTACAGTGGAGAAAGACTGAGAATATGTAGTACTTGTTTACTTAAAACTCTGATGATTGGGAACCTTTGAAAAAGCTGTTTTAGTTGATTAATAATAATAAAATTATATTGCAAGGCTAGGTGGTGTTCAGGAAGAGGAGCTAGCATATATATTTCAAATAAATTTTACATAGTGCTTTGAAAAATTGTATTAAATATTTAAAGAAAATAAATGCTCTAAGCAGAGGAGAAGATATAAGCAGACAGAGAGATATTTGAGAGAAGAGAATACAAGGCAGGCCTAAAATATATTATGTGATATATATATATATATATATATATATAAAGGCAGGGTGGTGTTGAAGCAAAGGCAAAAGTGGAGAATATAGTCTTTGAAAAGGGAAAGGATGGTTCAAATGGGAAAAGGAAGGACAAAAATATGAATGAATATTAAGAAATGAAAAATGACGGCACTTCTGAACAGTTTTTAATGTTTTTTTAATTTTTATTTTATAAGATAGTAAAAAAGATAATAAGATAATAACTTAGATAATTTTAGTTTGCCAGGACTGCTATAACAGATATCAATTAATGATTGGCTAGAACAGCAGGAATATATTGTTTTGCAGTTTTGGAGGTGAGAAATCCAAACTTAAGGTGTCCACAGAGTCACAGATCCTGTGAAATTTGTAGACTTGTGGTGAATCCATAATTTAGTCACTTTCTCTGTTACATGGCCACCTGTCTCCTTCTGTCTCCTACTCCTGATTGTATCCAAATTTTTTCTACTTATAAGGAATCCAGTCATACTGTATCATTATTCAGTTTTCCATCACCTTAATTAATATATCTCCAAAGATCCACAGGACCAGTGGTTAGGACTGGACATATGTCTCTAGGGAGGAAATGATTCAATCCATAACAATTACATTATGTTACAAATGCTTCCAAATTGAATTTGAGTTAGCTTACAAACAAAAAACACACAGATCCAATAGGTTCATTAAACCAAGGTCTTTTGTGAGAGATGCAAATGGAAAAAATAAATGTATTGGGAGGATACTATACCTGGAAACCTAGCATAGGGTGGTTGCTCTAATTTAGCACAAGCTAGACATTTCCTAATGAACATTTCTGCAAGATGTCGAATAAAAGAGCATGTCAATTTGTCAAGGAAAATATTTCCTTATTTCTTGGATTAATATCACAGCGTACTCCATTACACTAATTGTTCCAAAAGGTAATTTGAACCAGATAGTTTTAATAAAGTACATTAATATGATTATAAATAATAATTATGTCAGATTATTCTATGAAAATAAAGAAGACTTTTCCAAATATGATAATTATTTTACTTTGTCCATACTGAGAGACAAACAGGTCCAGTTATATCTTATCAACTAGTGAATGTATTGTTGGAATGCTGATTCTCTAGATTTTATTTGCATGAGTCTTTGTGACAGAAGATAGAAAGAAAAGGTCTGGGTGAATATGTCTTAGAAAAACAGAGGAAATGGAAAGGGCAGTAAAATATTACCCTAGCTGGGCCCCATGAAGTAGTGTCTAAACTCCGTGGAGAAAGCCCTTGTAGCTGAAATTCAAAAGCAGTTTTCATAAGCTTTGCAGTAAAACATAGGTGGGAAAAAGTATGCTTATTAGGTCATGTGCTGGTGTGAATCTGTGGTGAACCCCAGAAAAGCCATGTTTTAATACTGATCCAATCTAACAAGGAGCAACAATTTCTTTTAATCCCTAATAACGTAGGTCGGAATCTTTTGATTATATTATCTCTATGGAGATGTGTCTCCGCCCATTCCAGGTGGGTCTTGATTTGTTTACTGGAATCCTTTAAAAGAGGGAGCATTTTGGAGAGAAAGACAGAGCCACAGAGTGATGAGAACCACGAGAGCCCACACAGCCCAAGACATTTAGAGATGAAAAAGGAAAACACCCCTGGGGGAGAGTCATAAAACATGAATCTTGGAGAGAAAGCTAGCAGACATTGCCATGTTTACCATGTGCCTTTGTATTTGAGAGAAAAACCCTGAATTTCATTGGCCTTTTTTGAGCGAAGGTAACCTCTTGTTGGTGCCTTAATTTGGACATTTCTGAAGACGTGCTTTAATTTGGACATTTTAACAGCCTAGACTGTACATTTGCAACTTAATAAATTCCCCATTTTAAAAGCCATTCCAGTTCTGATATATCACATCCCAGCAGCTAGCAAACTAGAACAGGTTTCCAGGGGAAACAGCATGATACACAATAAGGAAAACAGGCATTCTTCTTAGTTGTTCATGAACTACCACACTTGTATTTCAATGTATTAGCTACAAGAAGCAACAAAGAAAACGTTACTTTGATATAGTTGATGCTTGAGAGACTGGTGGAATCCAGAGGATCTCCATTAGAGAAAAGACAGTATTCAGAGAGATTAACTTGTTTTTTGAGAAAATTGGTGGTCCATTTGCAAAGAGCTATCTTAGGCATATACATATTTATACAGGGAACTTATACAGACAATGTTCTATTTTGTCAGCAAAATAGCAAATTGTGGATGAATCTCCCAATCAAAATGTTGAATGAAAAAATTCAGATTCAAATAGTGTACACTATATGATTTCATTCATATAGTGTTCCAAAACAAACAAAACTAATTTGTATCATACAAGTGAGATCATAGGGCATTGGCTGGGAAGGTGAATTAGAAAAACTTCTGGAGTGATGGATTATTTTCTATTTTTTGATCTGCTTATTATGCAAGTATGTTCACCTTGTAAAAAATTAAGCTAGATACTTATGATTTGGGCCATTTTGGAAATACAAGTTGTATTTTATTTTTTGTTTGTTTTTATTTATTTTATTTTGTTTTCTTTGCAAGTTGTATTTTAATAAAAATAGTTATTAAAATTAAGCCGAAGGCTTTGGAAACATTTCAAAAAGGTGAGTTGCCAAAAACTTATTATCAAAATTTCACTTGGGTTGATGACAAATGTAGCCTTACTAATTTTGATAATAAATAAGAGAAGTTGTTTTTCAAGTGTCATGATTTTCAATATTGAGCTGCATTTGTTTAATTCTAAAATTACTACTTATGCTTTCTTATTTGTTCCATTTGTCTGGGATTCTTTTTTAGATTCCTAGGGCTGCCAAAACAGATTACCACAAACTGGTGACAAAACAATGGAAATTTATTTTCTCACAATTTTGGAAGCCAGAAGTACAAAATCATGGGCCACACTTACTCTAAAGTCTCTAGGAGACAATCCCTCCTTGAATCTCCTAGACTGAGTGGCTCATAGTATGTCTTTTCTTGTGGCAGTATAGAAAAGGTCTTCTTCCTTGTGTCTCTCCCTTCTCTTCTTCAAAAGGTATGTCATTGGATTTAGGGCCCAATACAGGATATTGTATTGGGCCCTAAATTCAGGATAAGCTTATCATGATAATTAATTATAACAAAGTTCCTATTTCCAAATAAAGCAAAAAATTCTGAAGTTCTGCAGGAACATGATTTTTGGGAAGACACTATCCAACCCCACTACTGTCTCAAAATGCATGCCTCTCCCAGTGCAAACTATGCTCACCCATCTTAACATAGCCAAAAATCTAACCCATTCTAGAGTCAATGCTAAATCAAAAACTCATCTAAACATTGTCAACTCAAAAAGTTATAAATCTTATCATCAAAATCATCTAGTCATTATGAGTGAGATTCTAGGTATAATCCATCCTGGGACAAAATTTCTCTCTATCTGTGGACCTGTGAAATGAGAAAACAATGTACCTGCTTCCACAATACAATGGTAGGGTGGTAATTAGGTAGACATTCCCATTCCAAAAGGGAGAAAATTGGAGGAATATGGATGTCACTACTCCCAAACTATTGAAAGAGCCAACTGAGCAAATTCCATAAGATTTCAAGGTTTGAAAACAATTCTCTTTTGTTCAATGCTTTTTCCTCTGGCCCGATGGTGGCAGACATGCCTTTAAGGCCTGAGGAGCCCTGCTCTCTGGATTCAGAGTCACCTCAACCTCTGGGCCCCGTGGTAGCAGCTCCACTCTCTAGGGCTGTGACATGGGTGATTATTTCTCAGCCCTGAATCCGTGGCTCTGCCTTCAGTGTCACTGTTCCTTTTTCTTGAAGGGTAAAAAATGTTTGCTGCCACTTAGCTCTGCCTGGTTCCTGTAATAGAATGTTGAGATTCTAACAGTCTTCTTTTATTTCATCTAGTCTCTGTCACTTTCAATACAAGCTGACAGAGTTTCTGCTGATACAACAATCTGAAGTCTTGTGAGTCTGCTGCATATTTCAAAGGGATGCATGCCATTAGACAAGAGGATTCTCCCCAGACACTTCCTGAATAAACCCTTCCCTATTCCTAACTTTTGCTAATATAGATAATTGGATACAGTATTCACACATTGAATCTCTCAGCTAAAGTTTGTCTGGTCACACCTTTGGCCCTTTCTCCAGAGCATGTTTTAGCATCTTTTACAGTTTGGATTGACTGAGAATTTTACAAATAGTCAAGTGCTAGTCCCTTTTTCCTTAACAGAGTTTTTCACTGAATTCCCTTGACTGTGGCAAAAATTTATTGCAGGATTATAAGCTATCATTATTTGGGGTTTAGCTATATTTTTATAACAGTTATTTTAAATGTTGGCAGTTCCTTATTCGAGCTAGAATGAGTATATGGTTTCTTGGTAATTTCATTTCTTATTCTTGTTGTTTTTTATTGCTTTTGAAGGATGCAGCAAGAGAGGAGGCTATAAAGAACTTCTATTATCTTCAGTTACCTAGAAGTAACAGATACAAATTTTTTGACAGATAATTTATTTCCAAGTTAAAACTATAGACACTGTATTCCCTGTGGAAATTGTATTTAAATAAAATATTATAAAATATTATAAAATATCTTTGGGGCTGCAAGGGTAGCTCAATTGTAGAATTCTAGCCTGCCATGCGGGAGACCCAGGTTCTATTCCCAATTCATGCACCTCCCAAAAACAAAGAAACAAACAAAAAACAAACATTCAACAAATGGTGTGCAATAATGGGATGCTCACATGGAAAAAGAATGAAATGTGACTCTCACCAAACAGCATGAATATATATCCTTAGTAAAAACTTAAAAAAATTAAGGCAAAATATTTTTCAGAAAAATAAAAATTAATGAAATTTCTGTCAATGTGAATTTCAAATTCAGTACTTCATGCATGGAAATGATACCAGATCTGAGATACAATAAAGATTAATGACCATGATGCTGTTAGATCTGGACAATTTACTTATAAGACATGACTAATTGCTTTGAGGGTTGCACAAGCATAACAAAATTACATATTTGTCAATAATAAAATACCAGGAGTAGAATGTGTAGTTTTCAACTATTGGTCCTGTTATGGGAGATAGCAAAAGTGGTGATTAACTGTGAATTTTGTTAAGCATGCATGAATTTAAAACTAATTACTAAACAATTAGAAGTATACAGCTTTCAAATTAGTACAGGCCAAAGAAAATAAGAAAAAACAAACAAGCCAAGAATAGTCAGCAATGGAAATTAAACCTAACAAAACTGGGACAATAAAACAACAAAAAATGAAGTTAGTAAAATAAATTCAAATATTTGCATAATTATAGGAACTTTAAATGTGCTAAATGTTCCTTGCTAAAAACAACAACATTGTTATATGTTTTATTTTAAAATGTGCTGTATACAGATAACAGGAGACATATAACACATGGAGATAAGGTTTGAAATTATGGAAAAATAAATTCCAGGCATTATTATAGAAACAAGCTAAAGTAATGTCATTTCTCTAGAACTGTAAACTATAAGTATTTTTATCAGACTTACACATTAGATCTATGATCACTGACTGTATATTGGATGATAAATTTAGTCACATGCATAGGCAATTGAATTAGAATAACAATTGAGATTGGAGTCTTGATTTATAATGCAATAGCAGTTTCCCCCTTGTACCCTGGACTTAAACACTCCTTATACAAGAATTATATCTTCAAAGTAATTCTTGTGAGAACTAATTCATATTTCTAGTATTAATCAGTGAGAAATGTAGGTCTATACAAATTCTTTCAATCTTGTTCATCTTCAGTATGGTAATATAACTTGTAGACCTACTAGAGAATCACCTTCACTCCTATCTATTACCTTATATTGAAGTTCAACCTCATTAGCTAATGGTTCACCCATCTCTAGCTTCTATGCCTAAGTCTCCTATATTCTATATTATAAGCCTCTGATTATACCTTTATGCTGGTCATAAAATCATACCATATCTATCCTTTTGTGTCTGGCTAATTTTGCTCAGCATTATGTCCTCAAGGCTCAACCATTTTGCCATGTTCTTCGGGATGTCATTTTGTCTTACTGCTGTATAATATTCCATCACATGCATATACAACATTTTTTTGATCCACTTATCTGTTAATGGGCATTTAGTTTGTTTCCATCTTTTGACGATTGTGAATAATGCTACTATGAACATCAGTGTGCAAATGTCTGTTAGTGTCATTGTTTTCAGCTCTTCTGGGTATATACCAAGTACTGCTTTTGTTGGGTCATAGGCCAACTTGATATTTAGTTTCCTAAAACCCCCCAAACAGTCTTCCATAGTGACTGCACCATTATACATTCCCACCAGCAGTGCATAAGTGTCCCAATTTCTCCACATCCTCTCCAACATTTATAGTTCCTATTTGTTTAATAGCAGCCATTTTTATAGGTGTGAGGTGGTATTTCATTGTAGTCTTGATCTGCATTTCCCTTATGGCCAATGAAAATGAACATCTCTTCATGTGTTTTTGAACCATCTGTATTTGCTCTTCATAAAAATTCCTATTCATATCTTTAGCCCATTTTATAATTGGGTTTTTTGTTCTTTTGTTGGTAAGTTGTATGATTTTTTTTGTATCTACAGGAAATCAAACCTTTGTCCTGTATGTGATTTCCAGATATTTTTTTCCATTGGTTTGGCTGCCTTTTCACCTTGTGACAAAGTCTTTTGAGGTGCAAAAGCATTTGATTTTGAGGTATTCCCATTTATCTGTTTTTTTATTTTGTTGCTTGGGCTTTGGGTATAAAGTTTAGGAAGCAACCTCTTATTGCTAGGTCTTGAAGATATTTCCCTACATTTTCTTCTAGAAGCTTTATGGTGCTAGTTCTTATATTTAGGTGTTTGATCCACTTTGAGTTAATTTTTGTGTAAGGTATAAGATAGGGGTCCTCTTTCATTCTCTTGGCTATTGATATCCAGTTCTTTCATGCCCAATTATTGAAAATACTAATTTGTCCCAGTTCAGAGGATTTGGGGGCCTTGTCAAATATCAGTGTATCATAGATCTGGTGGTCTATTTCTGCACTCTTGATTTGATTCCACTGGTCAATGCTTCTATTTGTGTGCCAGTACCATGCTGTTTTGACCACTGTGGCTTTATAATAGGTTTTAAAGTCAGGGTGTGTTAATCCTCCTACTTTGTTCTTTTTTAGGATACTTTTAGCTATTCAGGGTCTCTTTCCCTTCCAAATGAATTTGGTAGTATAGCTTTCCCAAATCTTCAAGGTAGGTTCTTAGAATTTTGATTGGTGCTGTGTTGAATCTGTAGATCAATTTAGGGTAGAATTGATATCTCAACTATATTCAGCCTTCCTATCCATGAGCAGGAAATGTCTTTCCACCTATTTAGATCTCTTTTGATTTTTTTTAGCAATGTTATGTAGTTTTGCATGTACAAGTACTTTATGTCCTTAGTTATGTTCATTCCTAAATATTTGATTCCTTTAATTTCTATTTTGAATGGAATTTTTTCCTTAGCTGACTCCTCAGCTAGGTCATTGCTCATGTATAGAAATGCTACTGATTTTTGCACATTAATTTGATATCGCACCACCTTACTGAATTTGTTTATTAGCTCAGTTGGCTTTTCTGTAGATTTCTCAGGATCTTCCAAGTATTGTATCATATCATCTGCAAATAATGAGAGTTTTACTTCTTCCTATCCTATTTGGATGTCTTTTAATTATTTGTCCTGCCTGATTGCTCTAGTTAGAACTTCTACCACAATGTTGAGTAGTAGTGGTGACAATGGACATCCTTGTCTTACACCTGGTCTTGGGGGAAAGCTTTCAGTCTCTCTCCATTGAGGATGATGCTGGCTATTGGTTTTTCATATATTTCTTTTATCATATTGAGGTAATTGCCTTTGATTCCTATCTTTTGGAGTGTTTTATCAGAAAAGGATGCTGAATTTTGTGAAATGCTTTCTCAGCATCAATCAATATGATCATGTGGTTTTTCCCTTTCAATTTGTTAATGTGCTGCATTACATTAATTGATTTTCTTGTTGAACCATCCTTGTATTCCTGGTATAAACCCTACTTGGTCATGGTGTATAATTCTTTTAATGTACTGTTGGATTCAGTTTGCCAATATTTTATTGAGAATTTTTGCATCTATGTTCATTAGGGAGATTGGCTGATAGTTTTCCTTTCTTACAGCATCTTTCCCTGGTTTTAGTATTAAAATTCTGTTAGCATCATAAAATGAGTTAGGTAGAGATCTTTTTTTCCTCATTTTTTTTGGAAAAGTTTGAGCAGGATTGGTGTTAGTTCTTTCTGGAATGTTTCATAAAATTCCCCTTTGAAACCATCTGGCCCTGAGTTTTTCTTTGTAGGAAGATTTTTGATGACTGATTGAATTTCTTTACTTGTGATTAGTTTGTTGAGATCTTCTATTTATTCTTGAGTCAGGTAACTAGTTGTGTGTCTCCAGGAATTTGTCCATTTCATCTAACTTGTCTAGTTTGCTGACTTATAGTAACCTCTCCTGATTTATTTTATTTCTTCAGGGTCTGTGGTAATGCACCCCTTCTCATTTCTGATTTTGTTAATTTGCATCCTCTTTCTTTTTTTTTCTTTGTCAGTCTTGCTAGTGGCCCATCAATTTTATTGATTCTTTGTATTGTTCTTTTGTTGTCCCATTGATTTATCTCTGTTCTGATCTTTGTTATTTCTCTTCTCCTATTTGCTTTGGGGTTAGTTTGCTGTTCTTTCTCAAGTTCCTCTATGTATGCTGTTGAGTTCTCAAGTATTGCTCTTTCTTGTTTTTTAATATAGGCATTTAGGGCAATAAATATCCCTCTCAGCACAGCTTTTACCACATCCCATAAGTTCTGATAAATTGTATTCTCATTTTTTCATTCATCTCCAGATAGCTATTGATTTTTCTAGCAATTTCCTCTTTGACCCACTGGTTGTTTAAGAGTGTGCTATTTAATCTCCATACATTTGTGAATGTTCTTGTTCTTTGGTGGTTATTGAGATCCAGCTTCATCCCATTGTGATCAGAGAAAGTGCTTTGAATAATTTCAATGTTTAAATTTATAATGACCTTTTTTTGTGCCCCAGCATATAATCTATACTGGAAAATGTTCCATGGGTACTAGAGAAGAATGTATAACTTTGTGCTTTGGGGTGCAATGACCTATATATGTCTTTTATAAGTAATTCATTCATCAAGTTATTTAACTTCTCTATCTCCTTATTGATCTTCTGTTTGGTTGTTCTATTTATAGAGGAGAGTACTGTATTGAAGTTTCCTACTGTTATTGTTGAAACATCTGCCCTTGTTCTTTTAATCCACTCTTTTGGAGTGGATTAAATAACTTATAACCTATTTTAGGTTATTAGATTGAGATGTGACCCACTCCATTCAAGGTGGGCCTTAATTCTTTTACAGAAGACCTTTATGGGAGGATAAAACATGTACTCTAGCAGAGAGATTAAATTAAGAGATTTTCATAGAGAAAAGCCCTAGAGAAGCCAAAAAAGGATACATAGAAGCTCAGAGAGGAAGCCACTGGAACCAGAAGCTGAAAGCAATTATACCCAGGAGTGAAGGACCAGCAGACACCAACTGTATGCCTTCTCATGTGTCAGAAGTGTCCCAGATGCCAGTAGCCTGTTTTCAGAGTCCAGGTATTGTCCCTTTGATGTTTTGATTTGGACATTTTCATGCCCTTAGATTTGTAAACTTATAAGCTAATAAACCTCTATTGTAAAAGCCAATTCATTTCTGGTTTATTGCATTCTGGCAGCTGTAGAAAACACCAAGTATTCTCTAGATGTAGATCTATCAGAATATTATAAATAGTATTGGTAAAAATATAAATTAATTAAAAACATGCTGGAAAGTGTCTGGTAATGTTGAACATTCACAAAGTCTGACCTAAAGATTTCACTTCTAAGACTATTCACTGGAGAAGCACTTCTGTCTATTGTGGTGTCTAACATGACACTTTACAAGAACATGCATAGCAGCATTGTTTGTAATAGTAGTAAAGGAAAAGCACTCAAAATTTGTAACACTAATTAAATTAATAAATAAACTGGGGTCTTTTAATATATTATGATCCATACGACAATGAAGAAATGCAAATTCCAATCACACACAAAAACAAAAGAATATCTTGGGAACATAGCATATTGAGAAAAAAGAAACTGCACTAGAGAAAATTGCTTATAGTGTGATGCAATTTTTATGATGTTTAAAAGCATGCAAAACTAAATAGCATGATGACAAAGATATAAACTGAGGGAAAGGTTAAATTTTAAAATGCATGGATGCAATTCCTTTTGAAGAGAAAGAAACAGATGGCATAAAAGAAAGGCTCACAGAAAAAATGAAATGTAATGGTAAGATTGTTTTTCATAAACTGGTGTTGGGTACACAACTGCTTATTTTGATTTGGATGGAATTTTTAAATATATAATTTCCTATGTTAAGAATATTTAATAAAACATTTAAAATAATTGTTGTCGGGCAGCTGCCGTGGCTTAGCAGGCAGAGCTCCGATCTGCCGTGCTGGAGGTCTGGAGTTCGATCCCTGGTGCCTCCTGCCCATATGCAAATTTTAATAAATAAATAAATAAATAAATAAATAATTGTTGCCTATGGCCACTGTTTCTGCCTTCTTTTCTTTCTGAGCTCTATTGAATCCATTCTAATGAAGTTATCACCCCCACCACCCACCTAAGCAAATATTGTTATGTTTTGATATGATATCTATGTTGAAACATACAATGGTAAATTCTCAAATCATATCTAACTCACTCATTCAGCATCATTTGACACAGTCTATCTTCTTTCCTTGAAATAGACTATTACTGCAATAAAAGAGGAAGATGCTGGTAGCTTTGAACAAGGGACAGTAATAGAGGTGGTGATATAAGTTTAGATTCTGAACACATTTTGAGGAAATTGTTGAGAAGATTTTACACAGTAGCAATGCAGTTTATGAAAGAATGAGAAGGAAGAGTGAGGATTTTGGTTTCACTACAATGGAGTGTTTTAGTTTGCTACCTTCTGGAATATGATATACCAGAAACAGACTGGCTTTTAAAAGTGATAATTTATTAACTTGCAAATTTACAGTTCTGAGGCCATGAAAATGTCCCAGTTAAAGCAAGTTCATAAAAATGTCCAAATTAAGGCACAAACTAGAGGTTACCTCCATTCAAGAAAGGCCGATGAAGTTCAGGGTTTCTCTCTCACCTGAAAAGTCACACAGTGAACATTGTGAGGTCTGCTAGGCTTTCTCTCCAGGCTTCTTGTTTCATGAAGCTACCCCAGGGGCATATTCCTTCTTCAACTCCAAAAGTCTCTGGCTGCATGGGCTCTCATGTCTCTGAAGCTTTCTCCAAAATGTTTCCTTTTTTAAAGGATTCCAGTACACTAATGAAGACCCACCTGGAATGGGTGGAGTCACATCTCCATTGAATCAAGATTAATACCCACAATTATGTGAATCACATCTCTGTGGAAATAATCTAATCAAGTTTCCAATCTATAGTGGTGAATAGGGACTAATTAAAAGAAATGGCTGCCTCCAAGAGATGGATAAGGATTAAAACATGACTTTTATAGGGCGCATAATCCTTTCAAATCAGCACACAAGAGAGGAAGATTCCATAACTACAATGGAAAGACATGGGAAGAAATGCATTTAGGAAAAAAGAGTTCCATTAACTGCAATGGAAAAACATGGGAAGAAACAAGTTTAGTAAAAATTAAAGTTTTAGTTTGGTACATATCCTTCCTGATAAAGCATATATTTTCCAGCCTTCAGTGCTATGTGGCAATGCAACCCCTAACCAGTGGGAGCGTGGAGGAAGTGCTATGGGAACCACTCAGTCATACAATGGTAAGATATTTTTGATAGTGTAAACAAGGGCAAACTCTAGTTGCTGATGTGAAATGAAATACAAGAAGCCTGGTTGTCTGGCACCACTGTGTAAACATATTGGACTTATGTTGCATAGTTTGGAATGTTACATAGAAAACATATAGATCATAAGATTCCATTTCATTACCTACTCACCTGATTATACTGCCAAATAACCTCAGGCCATTTGTTACACATAAATAACCTCAATTTTCAGAGATCAACACTTTCATAAATACCATGCTTCCAGTATGCTTTTACAATGTAATATTCAATTACCAAGGTAAAATTTATAGAATTCATAAAGGAATTCATGAAACAATTTTTCTTAATCCAGGAAAACTGTTTATTCATTTTTTTCTTTTTCTAATATGAAAAAAAAATCTGAAATTATTAACAAACAGCAATAAAGTTAGTTCCTTTCCCTTTCTCATAATACATCAGCTCCTTTATGCCATTTTTGTTGTGTACCCCAGAAAAGCCATATTATTTAATCCTGATTCAATATTGCTGGGTGACCTTTTGATTAGATGGTTTCCATGGAGATGTGTCTCCACCAATTCAGGTTGAGGTCTCTTACTAGAGTCCTTTAAGAGAGAACCATTTTGGGAAAAGCCTTAGAACTGACATAGACAGAGCCATTTGGAGATGCAGAAAGAAAACGCCCCTGGGAAGCAATCTGAAAGGAGAAATTGGTAAAGAAAGTTAGCAGTTGTCAACACATGCCTTCTTAGCTGACAGAGAAATCCAGAAGGTATTCAGCCCTTTCTTGAGTCCAGATATCTTTCTCTGGATGGCTTAGTTTGGATGTCTTTATGGCTTAGAACTGTAAACTTGTAATTTAATAAATTCCCTTTGTAAAATCCAACCCATTTCTGGCATATTGCATTCTGGCAGCTTTAACAAACTAAAACAAAAACATTATTTTCAAATTTAGTTTTCACTAAGAGAATTAGCTTCTGAGACAGAAAATTTAACATTTTATGAAA
Source organism: Myrmecophaga tridactyla (assembly GCA_004026745.1). Classification (NCBI taxonomy): domain Eukaryota; kingdom Metazoa; phylum Chordata; class Mammalia; order Pilosa; family Myrmecophagidae; genus Myrmecophaga; species Myrmecophaga tridactyla. The sequence goes on along the minus strand of PVIY010003309.1, from coordinate 78,528 downwards.
TTTTTAACCCTCTGGATATGTCCTGAGAATCAAATTCAAAACCTGGGGATTTAGAATAATCATCCATTCATTATATAAATTAGATAAGGAAATAAAGATGTGTGAATAGTTTTACTTTCTAAACCAACTCCATGTGGCCATTAGACTATTTCAGGTTTCATTGAAGATTTCATCAATTGCCTACTAACTTTAATAATAAGGTACCTAATGATCCTTCAGAATGTAATTTCTTACTGAATTTACTCCTGGTTTTATTTCTCCCTTTTGCATCCTTTATAAACCTAAATTCACCTGTGATTTTTGTAATACAACCATATTATTAATGTTAAGTAAATGAAACCTTGTGAGCAGCAGGGGCCTTTGAGAGTTATTTGTGTCCCTTTAACAGAACGGCTGAAGTTATTTTAAACACACACACACACACAACTTTAGTTGAAGAAATGATTTTCTTTCTGTATTTGTATGTAGTATCAACATCAAATTTTAGAATAAATTACAAATCTAAGTTTTTTGTTAATCTTAAGTGACCCTTTTGACATACATTGTGATGATATGCAATTTAGCAGAGCACTGCAATAAGTCCCTAGGGAGACCATGAGGTTATGTGTGTCACTTTCTCTGGATTCATGAAGAACCTTACATTCATATCAGAAAAATGGAATGAGATAAAGCAAAGAAAGACACGGCTTAGAATATGATTCATTTGAGACCTGGTAAATATTACTTGCACTGTTCTTGCTTTAGTAGAATACTAAACTTTAAGAAACTGTGGGACAACTGACAACAGAATCTACATTTGAGATTAGGCTCTGACTATACAAAAAAAAACATAGAAAAACTATTTCTCCCTGTCTCATTCTCTTTCTCTTTGCATACACCCAGAGAGAGATACATATGTACACATGTATATCATACAAATATCTTTATGGCAGTAGCAAAATAACCTGATTGTAAGATATAAATGAAAGATTCTAGCTCTTGTCATTTTCTAGTAACTGAAATTAATGTCTTTTTAATTTGTTTTATGAACAAAATTTTATCTCAATTGGATGAGAAAATCACTATATAATTTGGCTGAATTTCTGGTTTTCTCAAATGAAGGAAACACAATCTTTATCTCTTGAAGATGTAAAGTTATTAAAGTTTCCACTATGCTGAAGTTTAACATTTCTTCCATATTTACCTTTACAATCAAGAAACCCATAATCTTTTCTGCTTGAAAGAGTCTCCATTCACCAGCTAAGAATTCATTGCATTTAAATTATGTTAACTGGGGGAAAATATGAGCTTATTACCATTTTCTGTTAGATGGACCAAAAGTCTAATATTATTATCAATAATTTTCTGAGAAGGATGGAACTCACATCACTAGCAAACAGTATATCTCATTAAAGAGATTTAGTTATGTGAAAGGAGGCAATGGGGAGGAAAGCATAATAAGAAGGTCATATTCTTGTTTCTCACCTGTTCTAGTGAAATGTCTGAAAAAGTAAAAAGCCACAGCTTTGTGAGTTTATAGAAGTTTCTGATTTTTTTCCACAACAACAAAGTACTAAATATTTTTTTCCTATTGAAGCTCCTCTTGCTGTCTTTCTTCCACCTTCTGTGAGCATTCTCAATATCCTTTATTCAAATGACTGTGCAATCACTTTGTGATAATGAAAGAGGGCCCCAATTCTGATATATCATACTCAAATTTATACAGAAAAATATAGCATTTTACTCTCTATAGCTGAATTATACTACCTCTCCTCCCCTACCACACTTGTCATTTTAGAATAATTCCATCTCTTCCTGATAAAGCAATCTATTTTAGTTTACTCAATCATATTTAGGCAAATCAGTGGTTTCACAATGTTTCTCCCTTCTGATGTTGCATTTCTGAGTGGTTTCGGAGTATATGGCATGGAAGAACAAGCCAAGTATGATTTCATAATCTATGGTGATTAAGAAGGCATAAGTTTTAGATACTCTGTATCCTTGCTAGACTTTTCTCATCTTTTTGAAGCTGCCATGGGAGAAGACATGCCTTGGATGTGTGTGTATGTGTGTGTGTGTATGTGCATATGTGTATTTGTGTGTTTTCTCTTTGTCGAGTGCCCAGTTGACTTTCCTGGCTAAATTGTATCATTTATGTTGGCTTCTCCCTCTCCCTTCATATATATGGTGGCAACCCTTTGCCACTTGGCTCAGTAACCTCCTCTGTAGGCTTCTTATCTCTCCACTCCCCACATATGAACTATAGGAACTCCCGAACACTTTTACATTCAGTCCCTCTCTTCTACTCGACAGTGCTATCTTTGACTATGCAGGAGGTTTATAAAGCATGACCATATACACTGGTGTCTCTTCAGATTCCAAACAGCAAAGGGGACATTCCAGCCCCTGAAAGACAGGAGCTGAGTTCAGGTGCCTGACTGCATGTTTTCCCTACATCCATATCTCTTATCCCCCAATCTCCCTATCTATCCCTAACCTGATTAAAGAGGGGAGTAGGAAATTCCATGGTCAAGGTAACATTGACTGAAAAATGTGACCTCTCTACACTATGGAGGCACCTGTTATGTGTCTCCATCAGGCTTTACTTTGGATGTGTGGAAACAAGAACTAGTGCTTACAAAGTCATAAAGACACTAATAATGTAATATCTCAAAAATGGCATCAAATAGATGACATTAGCATTTATTTTTATTTACCAGCCCTAGATGAATATTAAAATAGAACAAAAATTTGGAAAACACATTAAAATTTAAAAAGACAAGTAGACTAAATAATATATTTAAATATAACTGAGTGAATATATATGCAAATAAAATCTATCTTAAACAATTATCTAAAAACAATTATCTTTGTTCAAACTGTATAAAAGTCTCCTGAAGTTTTACTTCATGTAAAATTTATTACTTAATGTATTCAAGCTGCTCCTTAGGAAGTGACACCTTATACTATTATGATCATTGTTCTAGTTTGCTAGCTGCTGGAATGCAACACACCAGAGATGGATTGGCTTTTAATAAAAGGGGATTTATTTCATTAGTTCTTCAGAGGAAAGGCAGCTAACTTTCATCTGAGGTTCTTTCTTATGTGGGAAGGCTCAGGGTGATCTCTGCTGGTCTTCTCTCCAGGCATCTGGGTTCCAACAACTTTCCCCAGGGTGTTTCCTTTCTGCATCTCCAAAGGCCTGGGCTGAGCTGCAACTGCTGAGATGAGGTACGCCGAGGTGCTTGGGCTGTGCTACATTGCACTCTCTCATTTAAGCACCAGCCAATTAAATCAAACATCATTCATTGCAGCAGACACGCCTCCTAGCCAACTGCAGATGTAATCAGCAACAGATGAGGTTCATGTATCATTGCCTCATGTCCACAGTAATAGGATGAGCTACCTTCACCTGGCCAAGTTGACAACTGAATCTAACTACCACAATCATGATGTGGCACTCTCAATCTATCTATCTCCATTCCTTTTACAAAGGACAGCAGTAATAGGATTAAGATCCATCCTGAATAAACACCTTAACTGAAGTAACTTCTTCAAAAGTTCCTATTTACAACAGGTTTACATCCACAGGGATAGATTAGGTTTAAGAACATGTTTCTTAACCACCACATTGATGGGTTCTTTGAATCCTTCTTTTCTGGAGGAAGAAAAAATTCCTTCATCATATAACTGAGATAAAATAGGGAAAGGAAAATATACTTAGAACAATCTGTAAAAGGTAGCAAGACACAATCCTGTCATTGTATGAGAAAGTATTTAGACTTTATCCTCTAGATAAGTGTCTTAGTTTCCTAGGCTATTTAAACAGATACCATGAAATGAGCTGGATTAAACAATGAGAATGCATTAGCTTACTGTTTTGAGGTGAAAAGAAAGTTCAAATTAACGTGTCATCAAGGAGATCCTTGCTTCTCAAAGACCAGTGTTCTGGGGCTGCTGATGGTGATACTTGACTCCTCTGTCACATAGCAAGACCTAAGACATCATCTCCCACTCACTTCCTAGATTTGTTGATGCTCAGCCTCTTTGCTTCCTGAAACTTTATATCTCTCTGTCTGAATTTCATTTCACTTAGAAAAGACTATTGTAATAGGATTAAGACCCATTCTGATTGAGAATTATGAAATTCACTCTCTCATCTATGGACAATTGATTTTTGACCAGGAAGCTGCATTAGTCAGGGTTCTTCAGGGAAACAGGATGAACAGGAGATATCTGTAAATAGCATTAGATTTTAAACAGCTATCTCTGTGATTGTAGGAATGTATGAGTCCAAATTCAATAAGGCAGGCTGCAAGCTGGCCCTCTGATGAAGATCTTCAATGAATTCCCCAGGAGAGGGTAGATAGCTGAAACAGAGATGAAACTTCTCTTGTGACTACTGAAGCCATCACCTCCCCCTTAAAAGCCTTCAATTGATTAAATGTCTCTCATTGCAGAAGACACTTGCCTTAGTCCACTGCAGATGTAATCAGCCAAGGATGCTATCAAAATACTGTTGATTTAAATACCCAAAATGTGCTCACAGCAACAGAGAGTTCAGTACTTGCTTGATCAGACAACTGGGTATCATCACGTGGCCAAGTTGACACATAAACCTTGTCAACTTGGCAGCTATACATATCATTTTAACCATGAAATCGCTAAATAAAAAAATAATAACATTTTTCATATAACAATACTCAGCTGTCCTGCATACAATCAAAAACACTAAATCTCTCCAGAATAGGGTGCAAGTCCTTGGGCAATACTCACTCTTAAACTTAATTTCCTATAGCATAAATATGATGACATGAACAATACAAATTATATCACATTATAAGGGGATAAGTTAGAAAGGGAAGTAAAGATATTTGCTTTATGTACAAATACAAACATACTCAAAACAAAATAAAGGAGAAATATTTATAACATTACAGTCCTCATTTATGTAATTGATTATGTGGTCATATTTCATATATATCACTACCTTCTTCCACTACCCATCCCATGTTCCCTTTATCCTCAGCAAGCACATCAGCTGGCTGTGGATCTTTGCCTGGTGGGGTGACCCATACCTTCATTCCTGAATTTTCTCAGCCATTGGTAGTCTTTCCTGGATTAGCTATTGCAGTTTTCCATTGACTTTAATCACTAGGCATGGTACAACTAAGAGACATCCTAGGGGATATCCTGTATTCCAGGCAAACTCTTCTTTATCTCCACTGTGTCATTGCAGTCTTATTTCCCCTTGACAATCATGTTCAGTCACCTCAGCAGTATAGTAATCCTCATCTTGCCTCTTGATTCAGAGGCATGAAAAGATCAAAGTGGCCAGTGGGCCGTCTTGACATCCAATTCAGTGATGAAAAAAGAAATCAGTGTTGTGTCTCTTGGTGGGAGCACCCCTCCTTTTAGAACTAAGGCCTGTAGATCAGCAGAGTTTAAAGATGCAGGGACAGGAGGCAAAAATTTTTCTAGTGGATCACTAGGGGTGATAGTAAGTGTTACCACTCCCATTTCCACCACTTGATTCCTTTTACCTATGAATCCTGGGTATGAGAGAAACAGGACCATAGAGTTCATGCTGATTCAGAACATACACAACCTCCTGTAGAACATTGCTCCAGTCCTGCAAGGTATTGGACCTAGTTGGCAGTATAATTGGGTTTCCAAAAGGCCATTCTACCATTCTATTAACCCAGCTATCTCTGGATGATGGAAAACATGGCAAGACCAGAGAATTCCATGAACATGTTCCCATTCCTGCATTTCTTTTGCTGTTAGGTGGGTTCCTTTGTCAGAAGCAATGCTGTGTGGAATACCATGATAATGAATAAGGCATTCTGTAAGCACATGGATGGTAGTTTTGAGGGAAACATTGCATGCAGGGAAGGAAAACCCATATCTGGAGTATGTGTCCATTCCAGTTTCAACAAATTACTGCCCCTTCCATGATGGAAGTGGTCCAATGTAATCAACCTGCCACCATGTAGCAGGATGATCACAATGGGGAATGGTGCCATATTGGTGACTGGGTTAGGATCTCTGTTGTTGGCAGATTGGACACTCAACAATAGCTGTAGCCATGTCAGCCTTGTGAGTGGAAGTCTATGTTGCTGAGCATAACCTCCATCCCTACTATCATGCCCACTTTGTTCATGATCTCATTGGGCAATGGCAGGAATTATACAGATCAAAAGAATTTAGTTGACTGTCCATATATTTTACTTCTAGGTACCCCATGATCTACTTGCTAACATCATTATAACTTTTAACTCTGTTAAGGTGTCAAAATCACTATCACCACAACCTTGCTTCATCTAAGAACATGAGTAACAGAATCAAAAAGTGGTATTTTGTGTATGTTGATTGCCAACTCACACCATGGATTGTCAGTGCTATTTCGATTATTAGAAATAGTCATTAGTGCCTTTGAATCTAATTATAGTAGAAAATCAGTTGTACAAACCCATTTCTAAGTTTATATTTCTCAAGAACCACTGCTGGTTCCAATTAGCCAGGGTTCTCTAGCAAAACAGAACCAACAGGAGATATCAGTAAATAGTATAAGGTCTGATAAAAGTGCAACTTTGGGGGCACACGAGTCTAAATTCCATAGGGTAGCCTGCAACCTGGCACTCCAATAAAGGCCTTTGATGAATTCCTCAGGAGAGGGTAGCTAAATGAAGTAGAGAAGGAGGTTCTTTTTTTTGTTGACTGCTGAAAGTATCACCTCCCCCTTAAATGCCTTCAATGATTAGATTAAATGTTTCTTATCATGGAAAACTCTTCCCTTAGTTGACTGTAGATGTAATCAGCTAGAGATTTAATCAACATACTGATTATTTAAATACACAAAAGTTCCTCACAGCAACATATAGGCCAGTGTTTGCTTCACCAAACAATTGGGCACCATCACCTGGCAAGTTGACATTTGAACCTAATCATCACAGAAGCCAAGTACACTCAATGGGGCAGAACAACCTTCTCAAAGAAATGATGCTGAAAGAACTGAATATCCATATCCTAAATAATGAAAGAGGATCCCAATTTAACATATTACAAAAAAATTAGCTCAAAATGGATCAAAGACCTAAGCATTAGATCTAAGACCCCAGAAAAACATGTTATTTTAATCCAATCTTGTGAAGGAAGACCTATTGTATGGGGGACCATTTGATGAGGTTGTTAATCCTTTCCTGGAGTCCTTTATGAGGGAGAACTCAGAGCCAACACAGAGCAGACAGAGTTTGGAGACAGGCAAAAGCTCAGAGAGCTCCTGGAATTAGGAGCTAAAAGCAATGAAACTGAAGAGACAAGGCCAGTAGAGGTTGCCATGTGCCTTCCCATGGGAGAGAGAAACCTTCCAGACATGATTAGCCTTTCTTCAGTGAAGTTATCTTCTTGTTCATGTCTTAATTTGGACACTTTCATGGCCCTAAAACTGTGTAACCTAATAAATTCCCCTTATAAAAACCAAATCATTTCTGGTATATAGCATTCTGGCACTGTGAGTAAAATAAAAGGCTTGGGTACCAGAGAAGTGGGATCCTCTTGCATTTACAGAAACCAAACATGTTGGAATGGCTTTTAAGATAGATAAGGGGAACATTCTGGAAGAACTGTGAGGGGTGTAAAAGGAAAGTTGCTTTGAAAAGACTGTTGGTAGAAATATGGATACTAAAGCTTCTCCTAATAAAGTCTTAGACAGAAATGATGAATGTGTCATTGCAAACTGGAAGAAAGGTGATCCTTATTTTAAAGTGGCAGAGAATTTGGAAAAAATGAGTTCTAGAGTTGGAGGGAAGGTAGATTTTGAAAGATGACAAGCTTGCATATCTAGCTGAGGACATTTCCAAACTAAATGTGGAAAATTCATCCCAGTTTCTTCTTGTAGCTTAGAGTAAAATGTGACAAGGAAGGTATAAGTTGATAACTGAACTATTGAATACAAAGAAACCATAAATTCATAGTTTGGAAAATTCTAAGCTTTTGGAAAATGAAACCCCAGAGAATATTGCCCCACATGAGAATTTAACCAAACATGGAACCAGTAAACCATTTTATAAAGAACCAATATTATAAAAGGAGTTATTCAGAAAGGATTTGGGGAAGTTCTGTTGTCTAATGGTTGTGACTCTTTTATGCTGCATGCCAAGTCAACAACTTTTTTATGAGCTATGTATGAATGGAACACTGCCAAACTAAACTAAAGGGACAGAAAAGGGATAGATTGAAGGAAAAAAAATGACTTCAAAAACAGAGTCATGGAAGCTAAGGTCTGGAACTAGGAAATCTCAGGTCAGGAGAATGGATACACCCATGCATGTGGAAAGGATGGGTTTGCCCCAAAAGCATAGGGCAGGCCTTCTGATTCATTGCTTGGGAAGAATATTGCCCCTTCAGTCCTCAGAGAGGGTGGAGCAATATCCTGGAGACTGGGGAGAGCCTGGCCACCACCCCACTGATCTTAACAGATTGAGTGTGTACCCCAGAGATAGCAGACTTGCTTGAGGATGTGCCACCCAGTGCTAGAAGATGATAGGGCTGAGAACAAGGTGATCTCTCCATTGTTTGAATATGTTAAAACCCTCACCCCAGTGTTTGAAGAGAGTAGGCCCATTGTGTGAGACTGCTGCTTTCTCAAGCCCTGAGGAGGAAATGTCATTCTATGAATGACTCTCAGGCTTTGAAATCTAATGAAGTATGCCTGCAGATTTTCAGAATTGTTTGGGTCCAATGACCCCTTTGACTTTCAATTTTTCCCTATGTAAATGGAATGTTTATCCTGTGACTGTACGTCCTTTGTATATTGGCAGTAGATACCTTGTTCTGAGGACAAACCATACCCATAACTGATTTTGATGAGATTTTGTACTGTTTTCTTCACTTGGATTGTATCTGTATTGTTTTTGAAATGGTTTAAGGCTTTTGTGATATTGTGATGGAATTAATGCATTTGCAGTTGGAAAGAACATGTCCACATGTGGAATGTACTGGTTTGAAGCTACTATGTCCCAGAAAAGCCATGTTCTGTTAATCCAATCTTGTGGAGGCAGACCTACTGTGTGTAGGAACTTTTGATAAGGTTGTTTCCATGGAGATGTGAACCACCCAATTATGGGTAGGACCTTTTGATTAGATAGTTTCTATGGAGATGTGATTCCACCCATCCAAGGTAGGTCTTAATCCTTTCCTGGAGCCTTTCATGAGAGAGAGCTCAGAGCCAACACAGAGAGCAGAGAGTTTAAACCGGACACAGATGTTTGGAGATGCATGGAGACAGACAGAAGCTCAGAGAGGAGGCTGCTGAAAGAATGAAGCCCAGGAGCAGATGGCAAGCAGAGGTGAACATGTACCTTCCCATGTGACAGAGAAACCTTGGACATGATTGGTCTTTCTTGAGTGACAGTTTCCTCTTATTGATGCCTTCATTTGTTCATTTTCATGGCTTTAGAACTGTAAATTTGCAACCTAATAAATTTCTCTTATAAAAGCCAACCCACTTCTGACATATTGCATTCCAGCAGTATTAGCAAACCAAAACAGAAGATTACTTGTAGTGGTTTACTAGGCAAGAAAGTAGGTTATCATTAAGTAGAGTTTAATTAGGCATTTTAAATCTAAAACTGTGAGATTGTGAAAATTTAGCAAAAGCATGCCATGTAAATAGAAAGAAAAGGTTAGATATAAGGAAATAATCCAAATTATCTATGGTCTAAGTCAGGAGAAACAGTTTAAAACATATTCTCAGTTTGGATTTGAGTGTGGTTAACTAGTACTACCTTACAAAAACTAGACATATTGGGGGGAAATGTTATTTTGGAGATTGGAAATGACAATTTGGCTTTCCACCTGGATTGAAAATGAGTAAAAAATCACCCTATTATATATATCATATTAAGATCTAAAGAATGGTCAATGCTATTTGGAGTATTTTTTAAATATTAAAGTAGAAGATGGTGTTTACTGTTATGAAAATTCACCAGAGTTTCCTCAGTATGTTTCAAGTCATTCTGTGTTCTTTAAAAGTGCCAGAAGCAATGATACTCTCATTTTGCTTGCATTCTGTAGAAAAGGCAGGCAAAGTGACTAACCCCAAGATACACATTAAAAAATTAAAAGATAAGATTTCAAGTTAAAGCATTTACTAATTGGTACCAGTCTAATCTCCAAGTGGGTGTACTAGGGTCCTGGCCACTACCCAAATGTAACCAAATCTTATATCATATGCTTAATCAATAAAAATTCCTGCTATAAGGAAAAATTCTAAGTTAACCTCAAGAAATATACTTCTGTAAACAGAAAATATAAATAAAAAACAATTCCTTATGCAGCTAAATTCTCACTCCAATAACCCAGTTTACTTAAAAGTTAATCAAAGGTAAAACTATTTATCTTCACAAAATTACCTGCAAATGAAAATGTGTTTAGTGCCCAAGCTTAGCAAAATATCTGAATATACATTATTCATATTAAATATCAAAATCAAATTATTTTATTCATGTTAAAACATTGACATTTATTACAACCTCAGGAATCATATCATCATTTATTTTTCAATTTTTCATTACATATAAAACTTATAGACTATTTTCCTTCAGAAACCTTAATATCAATGTATAAATAGATGTATATCTCCAAATTATTTTTAAAAGAGAAAATTTTAATATAATAGAATAATATGTGTTATTCAGGCAGAGGTCTTTAAAAAGTTAAATATGGAATAAATACTTTTATTAATTATAGATGAGGTACAAAAGATAATCATTATCAAAATATGGATTAAGTGTCATTTTCACTCTTATGAAACTGCTTAGCAATTCTCTATGTAGCTAATTCCAGGTTTCACTCAAATAATCTGAAATTAGGGAGAAAATTTGGCATAAACAGAGTACCAAAAACTTCTATTGAAATACCATACTAACATAATATGATATTTCAGAATACTTTTGATTGAATGCTGATTCCTTATACTGAGGCTTCTCCTCATGAAGACATTTCCTGAAACTGAATTAAGAAATAAAGAATTGTTCAGTTAAGGTACTATATAGTTAAATTAGAGATGATTACCTCGACAATTTAAATACAGAAATCAATCTAAATTTTGTTTTAAGCCACTTAAAAGAAGCTTTAGAAGTTACAAGTTTTAATTTTTTCTTGTTGCCCTGTATCCTTCCTCCCCCATCTCAAATAATAGCTTTCAATACCTTCATGGCCAGATCTTGCCTCAGGAAGCACACAATACCAAAGCATCCACAGGGAAGAAGTAAATCAATTTTTCTAAATTGATTTTCTTTCATTTGAATAAATTTTAGAAACACAGAAAGTATATTACATTCAAAAAAACGCCGCTGTTTCCTTAGGCTGTGCTTTGAGTATCACGACTTAATAAGTAAAAGAAGCTGAGCAAAATGTCAACCAGTAAACCTAATTGATTAAAGGAAGTATGACAGAAGTACAAGACTGTAATCCACATGGGGACATTTCTGTTTTACACTAGGAATTGGGGAACCAGAAAGAAAGCAGTAAGGATATGTTTAGATACACTGCATCATAGATACTGGATTTGGATAAACAATTTATTCTGGAAGAAAAGTCAATCAATAGGCATTAGTTTTGAAAGAAATGTCAGTTTTTCCTAAGTAGAGAGAAGAGATACAAAATTTTGAGTGAGGAAATTATTCTTTGAGTTAGAAAAGAAGCAAATCACATAGCTGCCCATGTGCATCCTTTCCACCTCACCCCTAGATTAACTACCTAAAGTGACAACACATCCTCATACATTACAAGCATGTTTTTTAATATTAACAAATTGATTGCTTCTTTATATAAAAATCAAATATAGCATGACCAAGAAAATTCATACAAGCTATGCAAAAATAAATTAATTAAATACATCAAATTATTAGAACAAAGAAAAAAATATATAAGCACCCTAATAGATGCAGAAACATTTGACACAGTTCATTACCCTTTGCTGAAAAAATATTCATCAAATTATGATAGAGGGGAATCTACTCAAAATGACAAAGGGTATTGCATATGCATAAAATTTTAAAGAATCTATTAAAATGCCTGGAGATGAATAAAGTAAGTTAACAAGATAGCAGACCTGCTATACTGAAAACCAGGGAGTATTACTGATTATACTGCTATATACTGCAAGACCTGTATACTGAAAACCAGGGAGTATTACTGAGGAAATTAAATAATATATATATGTAAATGGGGGTAAATACCATTTGTAATAAAAGATTCAATTTATAGACGGAAATTCCACTCCCCTTGAAAAATAAAAATGAAACCAAAAACAAATAAAAAACTAAAAAGGTGATGCTATTACAAACAAAATTGTAGGAGGCTTTTTCATAGATATTGACAATGTTATTCTAAATGATAAATTATGCAAATAAATAAATAAATAAGAATAATCTAAAAACAAAAGGAAAAAAATTGTAAGACTTATTTTAGCTGCTTTAATATTTTACTATCGATATATGGTAATCAAGATAATATGATATTGGCATAAGAATAAATCACTGAAAATAAAATAAAATCCAGAAGCATACTGGTCACTTGAGTATGTTTGTTTGTTTATTTTGATAAAGACACCAAGATAATTAAATCAGACAAAGGTAGGTGCTTTAATTATTTGTATTGGATGCATATTTCTTCTTACTTCTTCATACCTTAAAAAGCAAAAATGCAAATGGATATGGACATAAACATAAAAATTCTAAAAGCCACATAGGAAAAATTCTTTGAGAGTAGCGTAAACAAAGATTTCTTAAGAAACAGAAAGCATGAATGATAAAAAATGAATTGACTAGACTTACTTTTTTAAAGAAATAGTTAAGAAAATAAAAATAAACTCACAGGCTAGAAGAACATATTTGCAAAGTATTTACTTAAAAACTGGCTTGCATTCAGAATATATGACACACTTAAAACTCAATAACAATGATGAAAACAATCCATTCAAAAATGGGCAAAATATTACAGCACATTCATCATATAAATGTATTTACAATGAGCTAAAAAAGACACCTAGAAAGATGCTCAACAATATTGGTTACTGCAAAAGTGCTAATTAAGCTTCAATGAGATAACAAACCACAAGCCACAAGAGGTAAAATTTTAAAAATTGAAAATCCTGAATGAAAATAGGTATTAGTAATAACAAAGATGCAGACCAGCCACAACCACCATACTTTGCTGGTGGGAATGTAGGCAGACTTTTGAAAAAAAATTTGATAGAAGAAAAATAAACAAAAAAGAAACACAGAAACTTAGACATCCATTTGCATGATGCAACAATTCTGCAAGTCCACTCTTAGATATTTTCCTCAGAGAAGTGGAAGCATGGAAGCATATGCCTAAAGCTTGGTTAATAAAAGTTGCTAGCAGCATTCAAAGTGATACTTTGAATATGTTATGTACCCCCAGAAAATTAGGTGCTTAAAGCTAATCCATTCCTGTGGGGGTGGACCCATTGAAAGTAAGATCTTTAGGTGAGTAAGATTTAAGTTAAGGTGTGATGCACCTCATGCAGCATAGGTCTTAATTTTCTTACTGGAGTCCTTCATAAGAAAATGAAATTCAGACAGAAAAAAAGTCAGAAGGCCAAGAAGATGAAAGCTACAATACCCAGAAGAAAAGGGAAGGACAATGTGCCTTGTCCATGTGACAGAGGCATCCAGAATCACCAGTAGCAGATATTCAAGAAGAAAGCAAGGCCTTGATGGTGCCTTCATTTGGACATATTCACAGTCTCAGAAGTATAAGCTTGTAAACTAATAAATTCCCATGGTAAAAGCCCACCTTTTTAATGGTATCTGCACTTTGTTGGCAGCCCAGCAGACTAAAACAGATAGTATATGAGTGAGCAAGAGAGAGATAGAGAGACTAAAATAGAAACAAGTTAAAAGTTAAATGGCCATTAAATGTTAAGTGGGCAAATGTGATGTTTTATGAAATTCTAGAAAATAGTACTATTGTAGCTGAAAGCAAATCAGTAGTTTTCTTTGGGGTCGGAGGACTGAAGGAGATTAATTTTAAAGGTGGAAGAAGAAAATTTTTTGGATGATGATGTTCAAAACATGAACTTGTTGTAGGTGTTGGAAACTGTTCTTTACCTGTATTCTATTATGAAACCTCATCAAACTATACATCTAAAATGGATGAGTGTTATTCTACATAAATTAGAACTGAATAAAACTGCAAAATAATGCTGAATGGATTATGAGTAGGTATCAACAAATCAGAAATGGTCTGTTTATCTGTCCATGCTACAGATGAAGGAATTAATGAATCCTGTTATTTTTTTAATTCATTATAGAAATTTTAGCGTTAATTTTTTAAACTACAGACAATTCTCTGATAAAATTAAGAACATGTCGTACAATTTCTAAAACCCAGAGGATAGAAAAAGAAAGTTGCAAAGAAAATTTTCTAATATTTGATTCATCTATTTGGAATAGATGTTTAAAAAATCATATTATTGAAATACCATTCCACTTCAATTTACATGGTTTTAAATTCTGAAATTTGAATTTTATAAAATATCTCAAATTTAAAAATTATGTTTGTTATTCTTATTTTATGTGAGATTAATATTATCAATATTGAAAAATCCTTAATTATTGCTAAAAATCCTGTTTGCTCAAAATATACTATTTTAATTTCATGAAGAATTTTATTTTCTAAATGTTACATTGAAAATATAAAGAAATTTGAGCTACGATTTTTTTCTGCAATTGTTTTCAAATTTTGTTACCCAAAACATGATAGTGTTCTAAAGCAAATGGGCATATCTCCTTTTATTTCTTTTTCCTCCTTAACCTGGGACAGCCTAAATACACACTTTCCTTCAAGGGTTAAAAAAAAAAATTACAATTACCTCACAAACCATCTTTGCTCAGCATCTTTTTGGAGGTACAGTTATTAATTTTAAATGTTTAATATTCTCATTGTTAATTATTTAGGTTTCTATCATTTGATTCAATCATGTTAACATACATTTCTTGAATGTGATGCCTTTCATTTTCTCATTATAATAAACTTTATATTCACATATACTTATAATAAAATTTAAGTTTTAAAAATTTCTATGCATTATCATACCACCATTCATTTCAAAATTTTTCATTTTATTAAGTTATCCTTGATTCAGATAACTAGCATCTGTATATTAGTTTTGACATGTTAAGAACTAGTTCTTGTATCCATTTATCAATTGCACTTTTACTTAAAAGAATAAAATTAATTAAATGACTTTTCCTTTTAGTATAATCCAATCTCTGACATTTTGACATATAATTTTATATACTATTTATACATATAATCATATATCTTGCTATATGATTTTAAAATAATATCCTATTGTACCATTTATTTGATCATTTACACAAAAAGGGTATTTTAAAATCCCAGGTGAGTTTTGGTTTAATACTGATATTAAAATATTATTAATATCAAGAATATTTGTAAATAAAGTGTGTCTTCTCTTTAGAGGTGAAATATGTTAATTCAAGAGTAACTGTGTAATCAAGCTCATTCCTCTTTATTGATACTTACTGTTTTTAGATATTTCAAATTTTTTAAATGTTGCCTTAACTCTTGTCTCCAATATTCAGATTTTGTCCACCACTTCTCTCAATTCCTTCAATTTTGCTGGAAACTTTCATGCCATGTTATTTAGATTCATGAGTGGCATAAAATCATTTTACTTTATTAGAGAAATTGTAGTTTTGCATAAAAATCATGCATAAAATCCAGACTCCATATACACCCTATTATTAAAACCTTTCTTTGGTATGGAAAATTGTAACAATTGATGATATCTCATCTTATATGTGCTATTAACTACAATCCTGATACATGAAACAATGTGGATAAGCCTTGAAGACATCACGTGGAGTGAAATAAGCTGACACAAAGGACATATATTGTATGATTTCACTGATATGAAATAATTAAAATAGCAGATTCATATAGTGTTGGAATATAGGTTTGGGGATAGGGAATGGGAAGTTAAGGTTTGAGATGTACAGCGTCCCTGTTTGGAATGACAGAAATGTTTTGGTAATGTTCAGTGGTGCTGGTAACCAGACATTGTGAACACAATTTCAGTACCGAAGTATATATCTGAATGTGATTGGAAGGAGAAATGTTAGATTGTATGCATGAAAACAATATTTTTTAATCCATGGAACTACACTACACAGTGAACCCTAAATTAATCATAAAATCATTTTAATTGTACTTTATCAGTATAAATTAAAACATCTGTCTCAGGGAATAGTTTGGTTTTTAATTCTAATTTGCCAGAGATTGTTATTCCTGTTTCTTTCTTTTTCCCTTCTTTTTTTCTGTCTGTTGGTCTGGCTGACATTCTTATGTATTTGTCTGGCACTTGATTTTTGTATCTCTATATGTTTTACTGATATATAAATCTTATAAAATTTGGTATTTTATAATTCTAGTAAATGGCATCGGTTGATCTTGTTTTTATAACAATTTTGAATTTTCTTTCTCATTAAAGAGGATTTTGACAATTCAGCACTCTTGTGCAATATTTATTAATTTTGTTCTTGTTAAATACATGCTTATGAAAACCCACTCCCACATGTCCCTTTATTTTTCCTTTTTTTATTTTTGCTATCTGAAAATTATTCAGGGAATTTGAATTCAACATGATCTGGCCTTTAAATTATATATGTTTATATATGCCTGTTCTAGTTTGCTAGCTGCTGTAATGCAACATACCAGAAATGGAATGGCATTTAAAATGGGGAATTTAATAAGTTGCTAGTTTACAGTTCTAGGACCAAGAAAATGTCCCAATTAAAGGAAAGTTATAAAAATGTCAAATTTAAGGCACCAAGAAGAGGTTACCTTCACTCAAGAAAGGACGATTGGCTCAGCATTTCTCTCTCAACTGGGAATGCACACGGTGAATGTGGCAAAAGTCTAATAGCTTTCTCTCCCAGCTTCTTGTTTCATGAAGCTCCTCCAGGGGTCTTCTTCTTCATCTCCAGAGGTCACTGGCTGGGGGACTCTGTGATTCTCTGACTCATGGCTTTGCTTCACTCTGCAGTGGTCTTCTCATGACTCTAAAAAGGCACTCTCTCCAAAATGTTTCCTCTTTTAAGGATTCCAGTAAGCAAGCCCACCTTCAGTAGGTGGAGACACACCTCCATGGAAACAATCAAAAAGCTCCCAGCCAGCAATATTGAATGAGGATTAAATGACATGGCTTTTTTGGGGTCCACCACAGATTCAAACCAGCACAATGTCCATACATAAATACTTAGTGATCACCATTAGTGCATGTTTGGAATACATTTGCTTAAAATTAACTGAAAAATCAAATTGCACTAGTTCAAAAATTATTATATTTCTACTTTTATATATATTTCTCACAAAAAAAAACCCAAGAGAATGGTCCTACTTAAATTGCTAAATAATCATCATCATTGTATTGGCCTTTCTCATTGAGCCCACAGCTTCATGATACGTTGATGGAGGCTGCACCTGCCAGGATCATGGCTGTATTCCAGGCAGACAGGAGAAGAAAATATGAAGTGGCTAAATTAAAAGATGTGATTGAAGGAGGGTTAGAATTAGGGTAATGGCTGGCTAATGAGCAAAGGACAAATTCCAGAGAGCAGTCAGGCCACAACAATAAAGAAATCTCTGAGGGAAATGGCAGTAAACAACTCCCATCAGCAATAATCAGTACCTGGTGCCTGAAGATGTTATCTAGGATTGGATTTCAGCAAATTCAGAAAAGGGGAAAGAAGGGGAAAGCTATAAAAATAACTAGTAAAAAAAATTACACAAAGAACAGAAGAGCTATAAAAACAACCCCTTAAATAGGAGGTAGTTCCCTAGATCTTAAACCCAAAGCACAATCATTGAAGAATGAAATAAATGAATGAGAGCTCCTCAAAAATTAAACACTTTTGTGCATCAAAGAACTTTGTCAAGAAAGTAAATAGAGAACCTACACAATGGGAAACAATATTTGGAAACAATATATCAGATAAAGGTCTAGTATCCAGAATATATAAAAAGATTGTTCAACTCAACAACAAAAAGACTAACAACCCAATTAGAAAATGGGCAAAAGACATGAGCAGACGCTTCTCAGAAGAGGAAATACAAATGGCCAAAAGGCACATGGAAAGATGCTCAACTTCCCTGGCAATTAGGGAAATGCAAATCAAAACCACAATGAGCTATCATCTCACACCCACCAGAATGGCCATTATCAATAAAACAGAAAATGGCAAGTGCTGGAGAGAATGTGGAGAAAGAGGCACACTTAAACCACTGCGGAAGGCAGTTTGGCAGTTCCTCAGGAAGCTAAGTATAGAATTGCCATATGATCCGGCAATACCATTCCTAGGTATCTACTCAGAGGACATGAGGGAAAGGACACAAATAGACATTTGCCCACCAATGTTTATAGCAGTATTATCTGCAATTGCCAAGATATGGAAACAGCATAAATGTCCCAGAAACAGCCCAAATCAACAGACGAGTGGCTAAACAAGCTGTGGTATATACATATGATGGAATATTATGCAGCTGTAAAACAGAATGAAGTTATGAAGTATGTAACAAAATGGATGGACCTTGAGGATATTATGCTGAGTGAGATTAGCCAGAAACAAAAGGACAAATACTGCATGGTCTCACTAATATAAATTAACATTAGTGAATTAACTTGGAGAATTTCAGCTAAAAACAGAGACCATCAGGAGATAAGAAATAGGGTAGATTCTGGATAATTGGAGCTTACAGAATACAGATTGTGTAACAGGACTGTGTTAGTTAGATTCAGTTGTCAACTTGGCCAGGTGAGCATACCTAGTTTTGTTGCTGCAGACATAAGCCAATGGTACGTGAACCTCATTTGTTGCTAATTACATCTGCAGTTGGCTAGGAGGCCTGCCTGCCGTAATGAATGATGTTTGATTTAATTGGCTGGTGCTTAAGTGAGAGAGCTCAATGTAGCACAGCCAAGCAGCTCAGCCCAGGCCTTTGGAGATGGTGAAAGAAGTCACCCCAGGGAAAGTTGATGGAACCCAAGGGCCTGGAGAGAAGACCAGCAGAGACCATCCTGTGCCTTCCACGTAAGAAAGAACCTCAGTGGAAAGTTAGCTGCCTTTCCTCTGAAGAACCAACAAAATAAATCCTGTTTTATTAAAAGCCAATCCATCTCTGGTGTGTTGCATTCTGGCAGCTAGCAAACTAGAACAAGGACTGATTGTAAAAATTCAAAAATGGATAGCACAATACTACCTAACTGTAATACAGTAATGTTAGTACACTGAAGCTGAATGTGAGAATGATAGAGGAGGGCTGGGGGCACAAATGAAATCAGAAGGAAAGATAGACAATAAAAACAAAAATGGTACAATCTAGGAGTGCCTAGAGTGTACAATGATAGTGAGTCAATGTACAAATTAAAAATGTTTTTGCATGAGGAAGAACAAAGGAATGTCCATATTGCAGGGTGCTGAAACTAGATGGTAATTCATATTTTAAAACTTATGTGTTAGACTAAAGCAAAAAATGTTTATTTGGTACAAAATTTATATTTTGACTAGTGCATTTCCTAATATAACTTATATGGACAGTTTAATTGAACACCATAAGTACATGGAACCTTGAGTAGGACATGAGATTTTGTAGGTTTGGACAGAGTTATGCCCCAATAAATCCCAGAGTGATTTGAACAGTGAATAAAAATGGATTTGCAAAGTCCTCTTGGAGGAATGGTGAGAAAGGGGGAAAATTCAACTTCCCCATGTAGAGAATTCCTGATATTCTCACAAGCAGTGGGAACAACCAAAGCAAGAGGCCAAGTCCTCAGTCTTGGGGTTTGTTCATATGAATCTTATCCCCACAAAGGATAGGCTAAGACTACTTAAAATCAGGCCTCTCTGTCTGGGACATGACTCCTAGGGGTATAAACCTTCCTGGCAACATGGGACAGAAATCTTAGAATGAGCTGGGACTCAGCATCAAGAGATTGAGAAAACCTTAGTGACCAAAAAGGGAAAGAGAGAAATGAGACAAAATAAAGTGTCAATGGCTGCGAGATTTCAAATGGGGTCGAGAGGTTATCCTGGAGGTTATTCTTACGTATTATATAGATGTTACCTTTTTAGTTAAGGTATATTGGAGAGGCTGGAGGAAAGTGCCTGAAAATGTAGAGCTGTGTTCCAGTAGCCATATTTCTTGAAGATGATTACATAATGAAATACCTTTCACAATATGACTGTGGGATTGTGAGAACTTTGTGTCTGATGCTCCTTTTGTCTATGGTATGGACAGATGAGTAAAACATATTGATTAAAAATAAATAATGGGGGAACAAATATTAAAATAAATTTACTAGATTGAAATGCTAGTGATTGATGAAAGGGAGTGGTAAAGGGTATAGAAAAAATAGGGGAAACAAAGGCTGAAATATTTTGGGTAGATGGAAATACTAGCAGTCAATGAGAGGGAGGGGTAAGGGTATGTTAAGTATGAGTGTTTTCTTTTTTCTTTTCATTTCTTTTTCTGAATTGATGCAAATGTTCTAAGAAATGATCATGGTTATGAATATACAACTATGTGATGATGTGAATTATTGATTACATTACAAGGATGGAATGTTCATGTGGTAAGACTGTTCATGTTTGTATGTTATGTTTAAAAAATTTTAAATAAAACAGTATTGTGCACCTCTTACTTCTTTCATCTTATGAGAATGTCCACACATTCTTCTTGTGTGTGTACTAATTAAACCTTCTACCTGCTTACTATATGCTGTGCTGTGTCCTTGAATTCTTTCTCTGGCATAGCCAAGAACCTAGAAACTCAAATCTGGCAGTAATCATGATACCCCAATTTTTTTCTTTATTTTTAGGCAAGAATTCACAAGCTTTAATGGAAATCTTAACCAAAACATTTCTGCTACTAAATGCAAAATGGTTAAGCAGAAAGGGATTGTTGGTAGAAGCTGGGTCACATCTATCAAGAGTGTTTACCAACTTCTTTTTTCACACTGATTAGATGATTTTTAAAAATAGGAAGATTACCCACAACATTCCTGGGGGAAAATGAAAGTATAGAATAGTTTTATTTTCTAATTCATTCTATAAACCAACCACACCCCATACCACTCTCCCAAATATTTGTGGAATAATCTGCACTTTTTTATCTTGTGGCAGAAACTGCTGAATTCCTACACCAACAGCCTATCATTTCTTTTTCCTTAGTAGAATATTCCTGATACTCATCTAGACATATGTTGAGTAGTACAAAATGCAGGATTTTCTTGCCTCTCTTTTACCTACATATGGCCATTGAGAGGTAAGCAAAAGTACTTTTGAATTTCTGGAATTTCTTCTTTTGAAGAATGTGTTCACTATATCCTTCCTTTCCGAAATGTTCCTAGAATGCAGATATAATGGCACAGATCCCATTTTTAAATGCCGGAGCAAACAAATGTATGTAGCTTAAATCCCTTAAGAACACTTGTAGGCTCCTTGCCTTCATGTCTGTATCAGTATATTTTATATGGCAAAAACATTCAATTTTAAGTCTTTAGAACAAGTGTTACTTGAGCTATTTTTGGTAAATGAAGCCAAAATTAATATTAATATATTAACTAAAACAGATAGAGGTATGATTACTTTCCATGTGATTTTTATACCACAAAAATTTTAAAGCAATTTAATCTATATTAATATGAATGTAATAAATATATGCAAGAATAAATATACATAAATAATAGAAGTTTAAACAAAGATGTATTGCAAGTCAGTGGTCAAATACAAATATCCCAATGAAACACTGATATGAATAAATGGTTCTAAAAAGAAGAAATTATAATGGAAATAGAAAACAGAAGATCATTTTAATATATTAGTATTTTAAAGAGCAAAAAGCTAACTGAAGTAGTATATTCCATGATTTCAGAAATGATCACTATCACTGATGAATTGGTACAGTACTTTCCAAGGAGAAGTTGGTAATATATTTTAAAATAATGTAGATCAGGACAATATTTAAACAAATTTCAAGTTCTATAATTTATATTTTTAAAATAATCAAAGAATTTCTCTTGCGTGCACTATGTGAGTGTTTCAAGTCCCACAGACATTCATATGGTACAAGGATAACCAAACCAAAGGGTCAGTTTTTCACATTCATAATATAATGATTTATCGAAGTACATCACTTTTGAGTGAGCTTAGCTGCTATAACATTACTAGTTTTTTTCAGGGGGAGGTATATGATCCGGGAATTGAACATGGGTCTCCTGTGTGACAGACAAGAATCCTACCACTGAATTACCCTTGTGCTGGCCAGTACCATTATTAATGGCAATATTTGTTTTTATCACTTTATCAAATATGTCTATTTTGTTTAGTGTCTTTGTTCAGAAGTGTGAAGATTTATTATAAAAATTAGATACATACTACACCTTTACCTTTCCTGTCATCTTTATTTTTCAATCAAACATATTAGAGTTAGAAAAATCAGGTTAATTGGAAGTTATCAAGTCAATGAAATCCTAAATTGTAAGCATATTTTCTCTTCTTCCTTGCCTCCCTCACTGTTATTATTAGAAAGTGTAAATTACTGACTAATAGGAAATAGGCAAGTTGGCTTTTTGTGCCATATTTTACTGAAAGCTACCCCATCATGCTTTTCTTCAGCTGGGCATGCCCGGAGAAGGTGATGGACTTAAATACCTGATTTAGCTAGAGGCTGACATCTAACTTTACCTTACTTACAATGTGGCTGAAGCAAACTATTTGGGAGGTACCAGAAGCCTGAAGCAAACAGGCAGCAATATGATTGATACTTTTAAAAGATTTTTAAATTTATCAATATTGAAATTAAATGTTCACAATTGCTTTTGTGGTCCTTATTAGTAAAATTTTCTTGCCTAGTAAACACATTGTATACATAAAAATAGTATTTATAAAATTAGTGAAATAGGAAGATGAATAAAAGTTTCTGCATTTTAGAGATATCTACTATTTTACAATACTATTTTAAAATACCAGTGGTATTTCTCTAAATAAAAAGAAATGGAATTGTGTTTCAATATGCTGTATGAGAAGGAATTAGTCTTGCTTACATATATAAACAGTTCCATCCATTTAAAAAAATATTGATTATGTTTTAATTATAGGCTCCCTGACATTAAAAACATGTGCAGAATACTACTGCACCTTCTATACTGCCCTATTTGCTAATTGATCTATTGTTGAGTTTTCTTTTTTAAAAACCATGAGCAAACATTTACCTTTCTTCCAAGATAGAGAAAATAGTGTGATGTTCTATTTATTCTTGCCAACTTCTCTAATAAAATTGAAAATAGTCAATGTTTATTTCAATGATAATAAATAAAAGCACTATGTGTTTTTAGTGTGATAGAATACAAAATAGATATAATTTTTTTTAATATTGCTATTGTATCTGATCCCTAAAAAAAATATTATGTTAAAAGTATACAGTCTCGTCCATCTTAAGCTTTCACAAAAACTGTGTATACAGATCTGTCACTCCTTTTGACACAGCACTTGACAACAGACCTATCGCAAAGAATAATGAAAACCTAATGCAGTCAGAATTTCTAATCTCTCAGCAATCACATCTTCCTTCCTTGGAGCCATGCCAGAAAGTGTTTCCTCTGAGGATAATGCTCAAACTTTTCATTACAGAACTCAAAACCACTTAAATTCACAGGGTTTTTAGATATTCATAATTGCACTAAACAAAAAAGATTAGGATTGAATTCATTTAGGGGATCTCTGAGCCTCACAAAGAAATAATA
This sequence comes from Myrmecophaga tridactyla, assembly GCA_004026745.1. Classification (NCBI taxonomy): domain Eukaryota; kingdom Metazoa; phylum Chordata; class Mammalia; order Pilosa; family Myrmecophagidae; genus Myrmecophaga; species Myrmecophaga tridactyla. The sequence continues at coordinate 54,689 of PVIY010003309.1, read as the reverse complement.
AGCATTTTTGCATATGTCCTGAATGTATAATGCTTCATAGATGGAGATCCTTGGATTTGTATCAAATTTTATTTAACTTTCTAATTTCTTTTGACATATTGTGCATTTGTGAGATGTCATGACTAACTGAACAAGATGGTAAGAATTCTGGGGCTCTATTGCTTCTGGTTCATTTTTATTTTCTGGTTCTTTTTTTATAGGAAAATGTGAATGTGGCTGTGTATCTGTGTCTGTCTTTCAGTGTGTCTGTATATATATCTCCTATTCAGTAGAAATTTATTTGTCCACTATGATATTAATGATAAGACATGAGATCTAATCTCTTTGAAATCATTTGAATGCATTCACAGACAATGTTGGGCTATGTATGAACCCTTCTAAAACAAATTGAATTAATCTGGTGTTTACTATGTTTCTGCCTCCCACAGAAATCCTATTTGAAAGTGATTTTTAGGACATTACCTTAAATAATGATATTTTAAAATAATTATCCAGAATTGCAAATGAAGAGCAGAAAATCTGCCTTTATTTCCTAAAAAAATCACCAGAAGCAGTTTTGTGTTAGTCTTTAGACCAAGATTTTAAAAGCAAGTGTCAGCACACTTTTTCTATAAAAGACCAGCTATCAAATAGTTTAGACTTTGCAGTTCAGACTGGCTGGTGGAGTCAATCCAACTCTGCCACTGTAGTATGAAAGTTGCCATAGGCAATGGGTAAGCAAATCAACATAGTTGTCTTGCAATACATTTTATTTACAAAATAAGTGGTGAGCTGGATTAGGCCTGCAGGCTCTAGTTCTTCAACCACTGTCTAATGTATGAAGATATGCAAGTTATGATACACTTTAAGGTACCAAATCCAAATTTTCTATCAACAATAGGCCAAGTATGCATAATAAAACTATTCTCATTTACAATAACTTATATTTACATTGAAGCACATTAGTCTGGAAATAACTGTAAGAAAATTTCTAGTTCTTCTTTTACAAAAAAGAAATATAAAGACCAGAAAAACCCAGCTCACCTCTTATTTTGTAAATAAAATTATTTTTGACAATCATTGGAAATTACAATTTATAAGAACACTTTTAGTTCATCTTCTACAGAAAAGGAATATAAAGTCTAGAAGAAATTGTAGGGTGATATATTGACATATTTTAGATGTCACTTTTTAAAGTCTTGTTAGTTTCAAAATTAGCCAAAGTATTCAAGAAAATTCTTCAGTGAGTTATTTTCCTTACATATGCAATCTTTATCTCCAAAAATGAGAGATGATATGTAGTTATATATAACATATATAACATCTTATATATGTTAAGATGAAGCAGGGAAAAACTCTGGACACCACACAAGAAAGCACCAGAGCCTCTGAGAAGTGAACAGGATTTTATTGCAGGAAGACTCTGAGAACTTCTGTCCAAAGTCTGAGCACCAAATGTCCTTTGTCTCCAGAATATATAGGAAAGTAGGTAGGAAGTACAGAAGCAGAGCTTGCAGCATGGGATTTGCCATGGGAATGGACAGGGACAGTGCTATAAGCTCTGGCTCAGGGCTGATTTCTCTTATCTGGATGGTAAACATTTTATCTTGCTATGCAGGCAGGCCTGGACATGCCTGGACATGCCTGGATGTGACTAGGCAGATGCAGCAGACATTTTGTTTTACTACGTTATACAGAAAGCATGTTTTTGCACATTTTTGAGAGTACACAAATTCATAAAGTTATTTCAGTAAAGAAATACAGCAACAATACTGAGGTCCCTTTTACGAACTACCTCAACGGTACAATATGAGTTTACCTCAGAATAGCTAAAAACTAGCTGTGCTTTTTTTACTGCATACACAAAGAGATGGCAATTTGAAAGAAGACAAATGTACATAGATACGAAAATACTAAATTGGATAAGTGAGTATATGTACTCACTTATTCTCCACCTTGTTCTCCTTATTGAGTGACTTCCAGAATTTCCAACAATTTTATAAGTGCTTAATTTCTTTTGTTAAGTCACTGCTTGCCTTTGTTATGGAGTGTTTTCTTTTCAGTACAGAAATATGACCTCTGCTGACATTTGATATTCTATAATGACACATTTTCAAAACTATAATATATGTTAGATTAAAATACAGAGTACTTGCCAAAAGACAATGTAACAATAGTTGAATTGTTTGGAAGAGAGAATACTGTATTGGTTGGATACTGAATGCAGGTTTTAGCAAAGTTCAAGAAGGAGAGATAAAGGTAGAACAATTGTAAGATGTTGCTTTGGAGAAGTAGCTTTTGCAAGAGATAAGGCTACAAACCTTTTATAAACATCTCTTGTTAACATATTTTGGCCATACAATGTAGTAAAGATCATATTTAAGGTGTTTGCATTGAAACCAAGCTTATTGCATCAGAGGATTTCAAGGTAACCATAATTAAGCTGGGGGAGGTATTGATAAACCTAATATTGGGGTTAGAAAAAAATGAGAGACTAAATGAGAAATTTCTGCTTCAAAAAATAACTAATAGGTACATTTGTGTATGGTTACTTTCATGTGGAATTAATGATATTAATAGATAGGTAAGCTAAAATATTTCTAAGAAAACTTGAAAACACAATTTGGCCTATAACATCTATGATTTTTAATCCTTAAACTCTTCATGGATCTGGACTATAACAAAAGCAGTGGGCTTCAAATTTGTGCAGAAAAATCCCTTAATTTCTTCTCCTAGAAACACACATTTCTACGATTTTTCTAGAATAGATATTTTTCACAAAATTGTTCTGGTTCTGGCTGAATATTTTCAGGAAAATTTATTTCAATAGACACAATACACATGGTATGTTAAGTAATCTGTTAGATGCTGGAGTACATAAAGGTGTGTCTGTGTGCATGTGTGTATGTGTATGTGTGTGTGTTCCTAAAACCTATGTGGAAATGGAATGGTAAATAGTTTTACCAACCAGATCTACTTAAACTCTGCTTTTCCCCAGGAAATTACAGACAGGGAGCAGAAAAATAACTGAGGCAGGCTGACATACCAACAATGCTTTGCTGTCCTAATTAAAGATCCATAGCTCCATGGGAGAAGAACTGTAATCAACAATGCCCAACAAGTCTGTTTATCTTCACCAGATAAGCCCATTCCTGCACATTCTGCATGAGCAGCTTTTGCAAATTTATGGCACCCAAAGATGTCTTACCCCAGGGAATTCAAATAGCTCACATCTTCCTTGCCTTCCCTTCCCCAATTCCCCATACCCTTTCTTTGTTCTAAGCAGATATATAAACTGTTTTCCTGCCATTTTTCTTTGATCAGTAACTTCCTTTTAGTTCTGCTTCCACACTTGTCAGTTAACTCAGTAAACTTACTCTGCACCTTGGTTTTCAGAGTATGTTTTCAACTTAACAGTTTGGTTTCAGAAATGGGATTCCAAGGCAAATGCCAGGATGATGCCAAGATGGCAGCTCAGGGAAGAGCTTAGGTACCAGCAGAAATCCTTTGTGTTGCATCGTCTCTGCAGTCATCCTGCAGTTCACTTGCTAGCCCCTCTCAGATCTTTGAATTCCCACCATGCTGTAGTTGAGGTCAAATCCATTTTTTGAGCTGAAGTCTGATCAGGCCCTCTATTATGGCCTCTGTTTTGGCTCTCAGATAAAATAATTCTCTACTGTTCTTTAGCTGTTATTATGGAAAACAGTCAGTCAATCGACTTTAAGGAAGCACCTTCACCATGGTTGGTTGCTCATTTCATGTTCTCTAATTTTGGACCTAATTCTTGTTCTTTTGTAAAAAGTTGACAAAGTTAACCTCTGATGACCCTAAACTTACTTTGCCTCTGTGGGGATGTTTTGAATGTTCCAAATTAAATAATCTTAGGGAAAAGTTAAGCTCTTTCAAAGTTTCCATCAAACTTCCCATATAGGATGCTTTTAATAAGTGGCTTTTAGAAACTAGTGAATGCAAGCATGAGGTCCAGTTGGAATCCATCAAAGTAAAGATAAAAGACCTTAAAAGAGAGACTCATAACCTTATGAAAGACTTTAAAGCAGAAACCCACAATCTCATGAAAGATGTTAAATCAAAGATATATGATCTAGCAGAGACTTCCAAAACATGTCCCTGGGTCTCTGCAAGGAAACTAAAAGCAAGGCTTTTTGCCCCAGTCAAGAGCCACCATCCTCTCCTCTATGCCCTTCTCCTTTATTGTCTTTTCTTCCATGTCCCATGCCCCTTACCCCTCCCAAACTCCCCAAACCACTTTATCATTTTTTCCCATGCCTTTTCACCTTGATCCCTTTAATTCTGAGCTCTCTCCTCTTACCTCTTGCCCCAATCTTGTCAGTTTTGCTTCAAAGTTAAAATGCCTACCATTTGAGATGAAACTAATGGAACCTGAGAAATGCCCCAGTATGTTTATAACCAAAGAACTCAGAGGGAATTAACCAGTTTTGCTAAAAGCCTTCCAGTCCCTGAGGAGATCCTACTATCTTCTGCTGGCAGTTTGACATTCTCTGACTCACTTAAAAGTGAGGTGTCCCTGATCTTTTCCAATTAGCCCAACTTGCAATTGGCCAGGGACATGCCCTCCACTGGTTCACTACTGGAGGCATCTCTGACATTCAGTCCTACCTTAAACAAGAGTGGCTCCCTAAAAAACATTGGGGAGTAGCTCAGCAGCTTATGAAAGTTTTATTAGGTTCTATTCCCATGGCTTTACCCAGGACAATTGACCTTATAAAAGTCTGGGCCATAGAACAAAAAGAAGGGAAATCTGTTTACAAATATTGCTCCCATTTCACCAAGTCTACTAATGCAAATTCCAGACTAAATCACAGTCATCATGGAGCTCTTATTAACTGTCACTCCATGGTTTTAAAGGGACTCCATCTTGAACTCACTCTCCAGTTTAGCCATGCTTAATGTTGCTGGCTGACAAATCTCAACACCTAAGTCATTCTTCATACTATTACCTGGCTACAGGATTCCCTGTAGCTAAAGCAAACAGAGAACAGGACTAAAGTCCTGCAGCTGTAACTAAGCTAGTTTCAGTCTTGACAAAACTGCCCATCAACAATCTGCTTCATTTTTTTTTAATTGACAAAATACAACAACATACAAACACAAACATTCTTAACATACGAACATTCCATCTTGGTATATAATCAGTGACTCACAATATCATCATTTAGTTGTATATTCATCACCATGATCATTTATTAGAATATTTGCAGCACTCCAGAAAAAAGAAATGAAAAGAAAAAAGCAAAAACTCATACATACAATACTGCATAACCCCCCTCTCATTGACTGCTAGCATTTCCATCTATCCAATATATTTTAACTTTTGTTCACTCTATTTTTTTTTCTATACCCCTTACCACTCTCTTTCATTGATCACTAGTATTTCAATCTACTTAATTTATTTTAACATTTGTTCTCCCTATTATTTATTTTTAATCTATATGTTTTACTCATCTATACATACTGTAGATTTACTCATCTATCCATACCATTGCTGCTGTGGAAAAGTAGCAACAGACACAAGGTTTTAACAATCTCAGAGTCACATTGTGAAAGCTATATCATTGTACAATCATCTTCAAGAAAATGGCTACTGGAGCACAGCTCTACAGTTTCAGGCATTTCCCTCTAGCTTGTCTAATACACCTTAAACTAAAAAGGGGATGTCTACATAATGCGTAAGAATAACCTTCAGGATAAACTCTCTACTCTGTTTAAAATCTCTTAGTCACTGACACTTTATTTTGTCTCATTTCTCTCTTTCCCCTTTCTGTTGAGAAGCTTTCCTCAATCCCTTGATGTTGAGTCCCAGCTCATTATAGGATTTCTGTCCCACATTGCCAGGTAGGTTTACACTCCTGGGAGTCATGTTCCACATAGAGAGGGGGAGGGTGTTGAGTTTGTTTGCCATGTTGGCTGAGAGAGAGATAGGTCACATCAGAGCAACAAAAAAAGTTCTCTGGGGGTGACTCTTAGGCCTAATTTCAAGTGGGCTCAGCATATCCTTTGCAGGGATAAGTTTCATATAAACAAACCCCAAGGTTGAGGGCTAGGCCTATTGATTTGGTTGTCCCCACTGCTTGTGAGAAAATCAGGAATTCTCCAGGTGGGGAAGTTGAATTTTCCCCCTTTTTCACCATTCCCCCAAGGGGACTTTGCAAATACTTCTTAACTCACTGTTCACATCAATGTGGAATTTATCAGGGCATCACACTGTATAAACCTACAAAATTTCATGCCTTATTCAAGGTTCCATGTACATATGGTGTTCAATTAACCTGTCAATATAAGTCATATTAGGAAATGCACTAGGCAAGATATAGATTTTGTACCAAATAAACATTTTTGCTTTAGTTTCACATAGAAGTTGAAGTTTTAAAATATGAATTGCAAGGCCTGGCCTGGTAGCCTCTGGTTGGAAGGCCCCCACCCGAACTAAAGCCCATGAACATCTGGGCATACAGCTGTTCAAATTCAGCCAATCAGGGCCTGCCCTGACAAACAAAGGACCCTCACTGCACATGGCCCGTAGCTATGCCCACTGCACACGGCCTGTAGTTATGCCCCACGGCCAAGGCTCATAGCTATGCCCCCAGCCCTAAAGCATGAGAAACTCCTAACCTACCACGGGAGGCCCCGTAGGCATCATCAGCATTCCCACTAGCTAGCCTATATCTAACCCTGCCACTCCTAGGGGGGCGCAACTTCCCCAGCTCGCATCCTGAGCACCTGGACCCGGGAACCTCACCCCGGGACAATAAAATGTTTAAACTCAGACTCAGTTTCTCTGATTTTTCAGTCAGCTACCATTTAAAACCTGACATTTTGTTGCCAGAAACATGGGAGGAGTTTCATGACCCCTCCCGGGGGAACTGAATCCTCCTTGCTGGACGGACCTGGGAACCCTCCACCGCCCATCAGCTGGCCTGTTCTCTGAGTGGACTTTTACTGACCTGTGCCTTCCGAGTTGGTGAGCCATCCCTTGCCCATACCTCAGTCTTGTCCCTGTCATCAGAGGGACCTGTCTGTAATCGCAGCCATGTCAGGAGACCCTCTCCTACGGAGTCGTCCTCCGGGGACACCTGGAGGGCCTCTCAGTTTCCTGCCATTTCCAGGGACATGGGGTGTGGAGACATCCTCACTCTCACTCCTCCCTGCCAGTCCCCCAGAGGGACCCCATTCCAATAGTCTGGCCATGCCTCGGGATGCCGCGACTTGGTCTATTTCCGGACTTGACTTAAATTGTGGGCAACCAGGAGTCTCGCACAAACCCAAAAACCCCGCTTGGATGTTTAATCCACATCTGGCCACCTGAAGGCACCTTAGATTTCAAGGTCCTCTCTGATCTGGACACTTTCTGCCAACAAACCAGCAAATGGTCAGAGGTCCCATATGTCCAGGCTTTCTGGCATCTAAGATCCAGGCCTGATTTATGCGCTACTTGGAATACCGCTCAAGTCCTCCTTGTAGCAAAGGAACCCTCACCTGCCCTTTCCCTTACTCCTCTCCCATCCTTGGCTTCTGCATTCTCCGATGAGCCAGAAGAGCTGGCATCTCTGCCAGCCCTTCCTGCTAACCCCCCTCCTCCTCCTCACATCTCAGAATCTCTCACCTCTCCAGTCAGCTCGCACACCTGGTCACATGACCCTCCAGCGCCACCTTCTGCTCAGGCGCCACCCTCCACACCCCTTAATTCTTCAGGTAAAGTCACAGAAGCCAAAAGCATGATCCAAGCACCTCCCCAATCATATGACCTGCCAATGCCATATTGTTCTCTATTACATGACCCTTCGAAGCCATGTTGTTCTCTATCACATAACCCTCCAGTGCCATCTTCTGCCACAGCGTCATCTTCTGCACTTCTCTGTCCCCTTCATGAAGCCATGGGAATCAAGGGCATGGTCCGCGTTCATGTTCCCTTCTCTCTCTCTGATCTGGTGGCTATTGAAAAATGCCTGCATTCCTACTCTGCAAATCCTATGGCATATATTAAAGAATTCCGTCAACTAACCCAGGCTTATGACCTTACCTGGCATGATGTTTATGTAATCCTGTCCTCTACTCTCACCCCCAATGAGCGCAGTCATATCATAGCTGCCTCCCATGAACATGCAGATCAATTACACCTGTCCAATCCTGACATGCTGGTTGGTAAGACTGCAGTTCCCATGGAAGAGCCTAACTGGGACTATCAGGTGGGAGGGGCCGGCCACAAGCGCCAGGACTGAATGGTTGAGTGTATATTAGCAGGATTAGAAAAGGCAGCCCAACAAATTGTTAATTATGATGAACTCCGGGAGGTTACCCAAGAAGCTTCAGAAAACACCACAGTTTTTCTAAATCATCTTACTGAAGCTCTGATTCAGCACACTAGGCTAAACCCCAAATCTCAAGCCAGAGCCACGGTTCTAGCCACCCACTTTATAACTCATTCTGCCCCAAACATTAAAAAGAAATTTAAAAAGGCTGAGGATGGCTCTCAACCCCCCATCCATGAACTGGTGACCATGGCCTTTAAAGTCTTTAATAGCCAGGAGGACACGGCCAAAGCCACCTGGCAGGCCCACCTCCACCAAAAAGTAAATTTACAAGCCCAGGCCCGAGTAGCAGCCCTGAAGCTGGCAAAGCTTCAGCAACTGGGAAGAAGGGGTCCACTGAAAGCAGCAAGAAGCACCCTGCCAGGAGCATGCTTTAAGTGCGGCCAGGAGGGACACTGGTCTCACCAGTGTCCACACCCCAGGCCACCCACCAAGCCGTGCCCAGAGTGCAAGTGGCACGGGCACTGGCGCAGTGACTGCCCAAACCGGCAAACTGGCTCACCCTTGGCACCTCAATGCAGAGTGCCAGCTGGCCAACCGGACGAGGCACCAGTGCTGGAACTCCTTGGCCTGATGGATGACTGATGCAGCCCAGACTCAGCAACCCCTATCACCCTCGCTGAGCCCAGGGTAATGCTACAGGTGGTGGGTAAGTCCATTTCCTTTTTGGTGGACACGGGGCCCACTTATTCAGTTTTGCCTTCTCATTCCGGTTTTAGCAGCCCCTCCCAGGTCTCAGTGGTTGGCATTGATGACAAAAGCTGCCAACTGCAGCAAACACCGCCACTGTCATGCAGCCTCGACCAAACCCCCTTTTCTCACTCCTTCCTCATTTTGCCCTCATGCCCAACTCCATTACTAGGGCAAGACATTCTCCAAAAATTGGGAGCCTCAGTCCAAGTTGGCCCTCCTTCCCCCTCCCCAGGGGTGGGACTCTTCTTAGCAGCCCTCATCCCAGAAAAGGGTCTATCTCCACTGCTCCCACCAGACATAGTTGACACCGAAGTCTGGGACACTTCCAAACCTATAGTGGCCACACATCATGCTCCAGTTATTTTTAAACTCAAACAGTCTTCCTGTTTTCCATCACGGCCCCAGTTCCTAATCTCTAAAGCCCACTAATTAGGACTAAAACCTATTAAAATAAAGGGGGGCACTATATCACACGAAGGGTGGATCCTCCTCCAGGGAAAGATTGCTAAGGCACTTCACCGCTTTCTCTTTCTGCTCTTTTCCTCCCCCCTTTTACTACAGGCTATTAGGAGGGCACACAAGACCTGTCTTACCTGCTCTAAAACTACATCCCAAGGTGCCCTCCGACCAGGGCTACCCACTCACCAGTTATGGGGTCACCTCCATGGACAAAACTGGCAGCTAAACTTCACCCACATGCTCACTCACAAAAAATTCGGCTACCTCTTAACCTTTGTGGATACCTTCTCAGGTTGGATTAACGCCTTCCCCACTGCCAAGGAGACTGCAGAAAAGGCTGCTTCCCCTCTACTCCAGGAAATTATTCCATGGTTCAGTCTACCCAACACCATCCAGTCCAACAATGGGCCAGCTTTCAACTCTTGCATCATTCAGCACATAACACGGTTGCTGGAAATCGTGTGGAAGCTCCACATCCACTACCACCCACAATCGTTGGGAAAGGTAGAGTGGGCACACGGGATCATCAAAACCCACCTAACCAATCTAGCGGTTAAGATAAAACTTTCCTGGCTCGAACTTCTTCCCTTGGCACTAACTTGCACTCGTGCTGCCCCATGGGAGCCCACAGGCCTCAGCCCATTCGAACTCCTGTACAGTAAGCCATTTCTTCTCCCCAATCTTCCTACCAACCCACCTCCTCTGGCAACGTACCTGTCCTACCTCTCCCTACTAAGGGAATTGCTCTGGGAGCACGCCAACCAGGCCTTGCCCGTCATAACAGGTAATTCTACATGTTTGCCCAGCAAAACTTTATGGCCAGGTGACAGCATCCTACTCTGGGAATTAAAACCACAGTCTTTACAAACTAGGTGGTCAGGCCCATATATAGTCCTACTCACTACCTCTACAGCAGCAAAACTCTTGGAACATAGTGCGTGGATCCATCTGTCTCATCTTAAGCTTTGCCCACTGACCTCATCAGACCAGTGGAAGGCCAGCACACTATCCCCCACCCGAATTCGTCTCACATGCCATCATGGGCCCCCACATGGTCCTTCTCCTCACCTTTTTCCTATTCACCATCCCTAAGCCCCACTGACCCAACTCACAGGCATATGTCTGGAAATTCACCACAAAAGAAGTTTGGGTCATAGGATCAGCAGAGCACTCTCAAATTATTGCCCAAGCTACTTGTCCAATAGAAGGGTGTCAAAAGCCTCTGAGCTGTTGTCTCTTCTCCCTGATCCTCATATCAGGCGGGCAATTTTTCTACTTGTACTTGTAGGATTGTCTCTTGCTTCTGCAGCTGCTGCCACAGGTGTAGAAGGGGGTGCAATAGGCCATAGCTTGATGGCCATGGCAGAACTTGAGGACAAACTGAATGCAGCCATCAGTGCCTCAAATTCATCCCTCGCCTCCCTTCAAAGGCAAATCACCTCCTTGGCGCAGGTAACCCTACAAAACTGAAGAGCACTTGACCTTTTAACAGCCAAAAAAGGTGGCACTTGTTTGTTTCTGCAGGAACAATGCTGTTACTACATCAACGAAAGTGGCTTAGTGGAGGAGAAACTCAACCTCCTGATGAAACTGCAGAAAGACCTTAAAGAAAAGCAGGCTGTTGTCCAATCATCCTCCTGGTGGAACTCCCCTATCCTGATGGCTAACCCCAATACTCACCCCATTTTTAGTTATCTGCCTACTGTTAATGCTCGTTCCTTTTGTTTTAAGGTTCCTACAAGAGTGTCTCAAGGAACTCTCTCGGGTGACAGTCAATCAGATGCTGCTACACCCCTATGCCCTCCTTCCAGTCAAAGCACTGGCCAACTAAAACCCCCTACCCAATGATGCCCCCACTCTGCAGGAAGTAGCCAGAAAGACTACAATGCCCTATTATATCAAAAAGGCTGGAACATAAGGCCTGGCCCAGTAGCCTCTGGCTGGAAGGCCCCCACCCAAACTAAAACCTGTGAACATCCAGGTATACAGCTGTTCGAACTCAGCCAATCAGGACCTGCCCTGACAAACAAAGGACCCCCACTGCACACGGCCTGTAGCTATGCCCCTGGGCCAAGGCCCGTAGCTATGCTCCTGGCCCTAAAGCTTGTGAAACTCCTAGCCTACCACAGGAGGCCCCGTAGGCATCATCAGCACCCCCACTAGCTAGCCTATATCTAACCCCGCTGCTCCTAGAGGGGCACAACTTCCCCGGCCTCCATCCTGAGCACCCAGACCCAGGAACCTCACCCTGGGACAATAAAATGTTAAAACTCAGACTCAGTTTCTCTGATTTTTCAGTCAGCTACCATTTAAAACCTGACATGAATGGCCATCTATTTTCAGCACACTGCAATATTGACATTCCTCTGTTCTTCCTTATGCCAAAACATTTTTTAATTTGTACATTTAGTCACTAGCATTGTACTCTCTAGGCATTCCTAGAATATACCATCTCAGTCTTTATTGTCTATCTTTTCTTCTGCAAACCTGCTTCTTTATCACCCTCAGGACCACCTCTTACCCATCCCTAAAGCAGGAGCCTGTCACAACTGCAAAATTCCTGGACACTGGAGAAATGAAGGCCCCTGTAAAACTCACTGAGAAAGAATTTTCAAAAATCATAACTGAAAAGAACCAATCAAGCAGTTCCCATCTCCCTGTATGAGAAATAAGCATCCCCACCATTTAACCCTGAATTTTCAGCATGAAGGTGTTCTGGGAAGATTAACATGTACCCAGATATCACTATTTTGGCCACTTCCCTCAGGGTCATCCCAATAACTATCTGTGGCAGCTGCTCTCTCTGTCTTCATTGACTCTGAGGTTACTCTGTCTTAAACCCACTTTACTGCCCCAAGTGCACCCCTGGAGTACTAATGATTTTACTGCTGTGGGAATTGCTAACCATCCTTTCTCAGCTTCCTTGTCTAAATCTACCCACTTTGTAATTGGGAGTCTAATTGGAATTCACCCTTTGCTCCTTTCTTTCCACCCTGTCATTTGTCTCCTAGGATGAGATTTCTTCTCAAAGTTCCATGCTTCTATTAACTTTCAAACAAAAGGAGGAATTTCACTAGTGATTGTGAACTCCTCCAAGATTCAGCCTTGTATCTTAACCTGTACACATCTAGACTCACCACCACTTCCTGCTGACTCCCTTACATTTGTACATTCCACCTGTTTGGCTACTGACTCCACTGACATTGATCATGTCCTAAGTGCCCCCCCATTATTGTCTCAGTAAAGCCCTCTGCTCCCCTTCCCTCTCTTCCCAAATATACCTTAAGTCCAGCAGCAACAGAAGTTGCTAAACCCATAATTCAAAATTTACTTGCTAAAGGACTTATTATTCCTTACAATAATCCATACAACACCCTATCTTTCCTGTACAAAAAAGGAAGTAACCATGGCTGGTGGCTCTGATGTGATCTCCATGCAATTAACACTATTGTTTTACCTAAAACACTATTGTCCCTAATCCACACATGATTCTTAACCTAATCCCCCCAAAGCCAAATTCTTTACTTCTTTAGATCTCTGCCTAGCTTTCTTGGTTTCACTCAAAAGTAAAATCTTCTACATTCACCTGGGACAATCAGCAGTATACCTGAACTCTACTTCCCTAAGGGTACACTGTCTCCCAAATATTAAAACATGATCTCACAGATATTTCTTTTTCTCAATTAACTCTACTTCAATATGTTGATGATCTACTCTGTTCCTCTTCTGTTGATTCCTTAACATTCCTTAACACTTCTGACCAATTTAGTGTTAAAAAAGGCACAAAGCTTCAAAAAAGAAAACTTCAGATTGTCCAGCCTTTCATTAAATTCCTCAGCCATAACATACCCTCTCAGGGCCTCTCATTAGACCACTCCCATCTCAAAGCCATCCTCAATTTCCTCCAGCACAGCACCAAACAGCAGTTCTGTGCATTTCTTGGACTCACTGGGTACTGCCATTTGAGTACTGGGTACTGGGTACTTGGATCCTCTCCTTCTCCTCCACTGCTGGATCCCTCTACAATTTCAAAAATTCCCCACATGAACCTTTCTTACTCTGGCTCCACCCTCTCAGATTTCCATTCTCTCCAGCAAGTGCTGCTGCAACCCCCTTCCCTAGAGCTCCCTAATTACTCTCTTCACATCCAATATTTGTGGATGAGAAAGGAGGAAACACAAGTGGGGTGCTAACCCAGAAATATGCTGATCATTACTGCCCCACTGGCTATTACAGTCGGACCTTGGATGCAGTGCAGTGCCTCACCTCTTGCCTACATGCAGTTTTACCCACTGCAACTGTGGCTCAAGCAGTTTCTGAAAAAACTTTAGAATCAGTTCTCACAATCTTTATGCCTCACACCATGGAAACTTTGCTAAGCAGAAACACCCAGCATTTGTCTGCCAGTCATCTATCATACCTTGAAGCTTGTTTATTAAGTAACCCCAACATTTCCATCTAGTGTGTTAAAACTCTAAACTCTAGTGCCTTCCTGCCCAAATCTGTTGATGATAATGAACCTCATGACTGTCTACTCCTTCTAAACTCTATTCTTAGTCCAAGATAAGATTTAAGGGAAACCCCATTAGCAACCCCTGTTATGTCTGGTTTACTGATGGTTCTTGTTACCATAATGAGCACCAGGACTTAATTTCAGGCTACAGAATAACAATCTCCTCTGAAATTGTTGAGACTGGGCTGTTGTTGGATGTCTTCTCAGCACAGCAGGCTCAGCTTGCTGTCATTGCTCAGGCATGAGAGCAAGCCCAAGGAAAGTCTGTCACCATTTACACTGACAGCCACCATGCTTTCAGGGCTGCTCATGATTTGGAGATGCTTTGGAAACACCATGGTTTCCTCATCTTCTCAGGGCAACCAGTTAAAAATAAAATCTGGATAAGCTGTCTCTTTAAAAATCTGCTCCCCAAAGATGCTGCCCTGCTAAAACAACTGGCAGAGCAAAACAGATTCCAAAGAGAAACAGGGAAATGCTCTAGCTGATTCAGGATCCACCAAGGAGTAGCAAATGCTCCACAACAGAAAAAAGCACCATATTCAAGTTCTTCAGGTGCCATAAATTGTGCCCCAAGGACTTTTCTTAAGCTATATTGTGCATCCCCAGCAGAACATACTCACTGTAGATGCAGAGAAACTTCAAAGATAAAGTAATCACCAAGATCCCAAATACGGGTCTTGGATCAGACCAAATGGACTCCTAATCCTCCTAGAGGTCCTCAGGCTTTCCCCCACAGGGGACCCTTTGAAATCTGGCAAAGTGACTTTATTCAACTGCCAGGGATAAGTGCTTCTTGTTATGATTTATACATTTTCCCAATGGGTTGAAGTCTTTCCAGTAAAGCAAGCAACTGCATTGCAGTTGTGAAAATTCTTTCAGAAAAGATTATGCCCTGGTGGGGAATCCCTGTGGCATCCATAGTGACCTTGGCATCCACTTTACTGGCCAGCCTCTGTCTATCAATCTCACCCATCTTACAGCACCTTCACTGTGCATAACATCCTCAATCATCAGGATTGGTTGAACATGCTGTGGTATAATCAAAAGCCAGTTAGGAAAATTATATGAACAATTTTCTTTCCTAGGTGAAAGTCCTCCCCTTGTCCTTATGAGCCTGTGTGGACACCCTTTTGGCCACCACCATCTCTCCCCTCATGAAATATTCACTGGGAGTCCAATGCCTTTGTTCCCTTTGTCCCAAACAGCTGAAGTTCATTCTTCCTTAGCTTCCTATTGACAAGAGCTCTCAAAGGTGCTTTCTGAACTTCACAAAACTGCTTAAAATTCTCTATAGAACCTCCCATTACTATAACTCACATTAACCCAGGAGCTTAGTTTTATTGTAAATGACATCTCCATAAGAATGGTCTCAAACCCTGGTGGAAAGGACCCTATGCCTGGGAATGGAATACCTCTCAGGAGGCTGCTTTTGAAAAATCCAGATAACCATAGTACTGGCTCAGGCTTTATTGGGACAGTTATGGATCCAGTACTGATATTGACTGTGGGTTGGGCATGTGGCAAAGGCAACAGTTAAAGTGAATTAAAAGAGTCAAACTGTGGTAGAATCCCTTAGGAAAACAACTGTGTGGTGCCTAAGATGCCTTACTGCAAGTTAAGGGACTAACTCAGAAATGCCCTATGAAATTAAGAACAGCTATCTTCATATGGGGTGGATATGACACATGGTCCCTATGCCTCACTCTAGGCAGTACACAATTGAGCACACTCACAATACAGTGCAGCATTTTCAACAACAGCAGAAATGCATGATATCCTGAGACCAGTTTCCTATGTGGAAGAACAACACTTGCCTTTCCCTGCTGATGTTCCTGAAGTGGAACCTGCACACATAGATGGCAGTAGCCATGCATTTTATTATTGGCACTTTAGGAGGGAAACTGGGACTATGTAAAGCAGACAATGGGCTGAATTCAGAGCTGCATGGATGGCCCCCATTGTTCACAAAACAGGAGATACACTATTTGTGTTAACAATTGGGCAGTATACTAGGGCCTGGCCTCATGGATCGCCAGATGGAAGCAAAAGCTATGGACTATTGTCTGCCATCCTTTATGGGGAAAAGAAATGTGGGAAGAAATTTAGACTACATGCCACAAGTGAAAAGAAACCATGTTTTATGCCTCTGCCCATAACACTGACACTTTACCTTGCAATATTGAAACAGATCATTTAGAAAGGATTCATAGCCTAAAGTCAACATCACATGAGGGTGCTAAATGGTTGAATAGAAACACAGGACACCAAGAGTATCAGATTCTGTGGAGACTGACACAGCAATTCCAGCTTTCCATCACCAATCAACAATTAAAAGAAGTCATGGATACATGCCCCCACTATTTGTTGTAACGCCCAGGGATGTTTCCTCATCAACTCAGTCACATCAGCCATGAGAACATTTCAGTCACCTGGTGGCAGGTAAATTATATTTGGCCCCTTCCCTTATCTGAAGGTGCAAAAGCTGTCTTTACAGCCATAGCTATGGCTACTGGATTGTTGCTGGCCTTCACAGTAGTGAAAGCTCACCAAAGAGCTATAATATGAAGCTTAGTAAAGCTCATTGCATTCTTCAGGGTCCTCACACATGTGGACAGTGATAGAGGAACTCCCTTGATGGGATGATTGACTTAAGCTTTGACTACTGAACATGACATCTTATTGGACATTTCATTTGTCTTACAACCCCAGAGCAATGAGCTTAATTGAAAGGATGAATGGCCCTTTAAAAGATAATAAGCAATCCCTGCAGCAGTGGGTCCACTGGTTGTATCCAGCTCTCATCAGGCCCTATTCATGGTACCTAGCAACTCCTCCTGCCCCTGCTGAACTTATAACCGTGGGGCCCAAGCAAGCACTGGAAATTCAGGTAAAAGAATGTATATGTATATATGTGTCTGTGTCTGTCTGTCTTACAGTCTGTCTGTTTATATATATATCTTATTAGTAGAAATTCAGGTAAAAGGGTCAACAACATTACAACCACAATGAGGTAATGAAAATAATGTGCTTTTGCCTGTGCCACATGCATGAGAAACTGGGTAAAATGAGGATGATTGGCCATGATCCTGGCCAATACAGTTGTTGAGAATCCTAAGCCCGTGGAGTATCACCGACACCCAAAATTTAAATATCAGACTGCAATTTATACACAAATTGTCAAAAGTTGCATATGTAATTGACCCAGGACCTCCCATGCCCTAAGACACTGTATGTATGACTCTGTAGACACTTACTATGCTCAGGCTACCTACGAATTTGATTCCAGAGACCTCCCTGCAATTGCAGGGGATAAAGTTGGTATCTGTCTACTAGTGGAAATTTAGCTTGCATTCTCTTTTGGCCTTAGCATCATAGCAAATACCATTCTGCAATAGGCTTCTGTGGTAACCTATGGGCACAATAGATCTTAATGTTAAGCACGTACTGAACTGCCACTGTCTCACCTTGGACTGTGACCCTTGTGAATTGGATGTGTAGAATACCTTGCTAGCCTGGCAGAATTCAGCACATCAGAAAAATCTGGAAAATAATCTTCTCATTTAAAACTGAAATCATTGGTTTATCAATTATCAGTAGAATTCCCTTCCTTGTCCATACAGCATTACTTTGTGGAGATGTAGGGAACTCCTAATGCTCTCTTGTCTCTTATACTATTAATGAATGCAATGTTTGTCCTATGTCAAAGTAATCCACTGTGTCAATATAGCTTGTAAGGACCCAGAGCCCTGGCCCTGCCTCTCCATCATTTTGAGAGCAAGTCACACAGCTGCCTACATGAATGGGACAGATGTTAAAGGTCAAAGAATGTAAAACTCCCCTTCTCTAATCAAATCTCATGGGACTCTAAACCTTATAAGCTGTCCCCCCACTGAGACCTCTCTCTCTCTCAATCTCTCTCTCTCTCTCTCTTTCATCTTTCCCATCAACCCCCTTTCCCTCTCCTTCTCCCTCTCCCTCTTCCTCTTTCTCTGACAGTTCTTTTTCAGAATACAGAGTTCTGTTTTCTCAACTGACCATCATTGGGAAGAATTAATCTCCTGACTATAAGTTCTTACTTAAAATTAATGGTTAATCTTCTGTCTGGTGTGATCTTTGGTCTCAGGATTTTGCTGGGCTGGAACAAGTATAGAGTTAGATGAGTTTTGATAGAAGTATATGCCTTCAAATTCACCACAATAATCTTGATATCAGCATTTCCACCATCACATAAATGTCCCCTAGTCACCTGTTATATTCAATCCCCTCCCCAACCTCTCTACCCTGGCAGTTATTAATTTGCTTTCCATCAGTAAGGTTTGGTTTCATCAGTTTTACAAATCATATAAATGATTTATACAACATATATTCATTGTTGTCTAGCTTCTTTAACTCAGTGTACTGTTTTAGAGATATATCTCAATTCTTATATGTATCAGTAATTTGTTTAATGCAAAGTAGTATTGCATTGTATGAGTATAATACAATGTGATTTTGATTCACACCCTGATGGAAATGTAAATTCTTTCTAAGTTCTTTCCAGTTTCTGGCTATTATGAACACATTAAATATTTGTGTTCCAATATTTTGTGGATATCTATCTATCTATCTATCTATCTATCTATCTATCTATCTATCTATCTTTTAGATAGATATGTAGATGTGAAATAGCTGAGTCATATTGGAAATTGTAAGTATAGTTTTAATTGTTTTAAATCACCAAGATTTTTTATTTATACTTCAATCCACAAAACTTGAGAATTTTGTTAGTTTTTATACTCTCCTATAGTTTGTATTGTCAGTCTTTTTAACTAATAGTGTGTATGGCCATCTCATTATAAAATTTTTCTTTAAAAATTTTATTGGCATATAATTATGTAAACATGTTTTACATGTACAAAACATAAAATAATAAATGTTTTAAGAAATCAACTTTGTTGTGGCAGAATCTACATGAAATGTAAAAAATTTGTTTCAAGTATCTAGTCAGATGGTTTGATAAATATATGAACCTGTAGAACTAACACTATGGGAATGAACATTTCCATCAACCTGTTTGATGGATTTCCTATTTTATTCTATTCTAAAAATAGAATTTCCCTATTGCCCTTTGTTTACTAATCCCTCATCCCATGCAACCACTGATTTGTTTGCTGTTACTATAGCTTAGTTCATAAATCTTGAATTTCCTACAAAACACAAATTAATCTCCTAGTGAGTTAGGCTTGTCCCCAGTGACTATTAATATTGAGCTCACTTTCATGTGTTTCTAAGATATTTATCTTCTTTATTGATATGATTGTTCAAATCATTTGCCCTAATTTAATGGGTTTCCTGTATTCTTATTTTTCACATGTAATATGTCTTTATCAATTTTGAACACAAGTCTTTTTCCAGTTGTTCTAGTCTGAAAATATTATGTACCCCAGAAAAGCTAGGTTTTAATCATGATTCAGTCTTGTGGGGACAGCCATTTCTTTTAATCCTGATTCAATATTGAAGGTAGAAAGTTTTGATTACATTATCCCTATGATGATGTGGCTCTACCAATTCTAGGTGGGTCTTAATTAGTTTACTGGAATCCTTTAAATGAGGAACATTTTGGGGAGAGCAGAGCTGACAGAAACTTCAAAGCAGAACTGACACAGATGCTGACACTTGGAGAACAGAGACACAGAAGTTTAGAAATGCTTGGAGTCCAGAAGATGTTGCCATGTGACTTCCCATGAGATGTTTAGCAAGCCAGAACCTGGAGATACCCAAGGGAAGCCAGGAAATGAAAGCCAGCCCTAGAGAAGCAAAGTGAGAATCACCACAGGAACAGAGGCTGAAAGCAGTGGTGTCCAGGAGCAAGGAACCAGCTGATGCCAATCACATGACTTCTCAGCTGACAGAGGTGTTCCAGACACATCAGCCTTCTTTGAATTAAGATATCTTTACCTGGATGCCTTAGTTTGGACATTTTTATAGGCTTAGAACTCTATACTTGTAACTTATTAAATTCCCTTTATAAAGGCCATTCCATTTCTGATATATTGCATTCCAGATGCTTACAAACTAAAATATCCAGTTCCATATACTGCAAATATTTTCTCCCATGCTATTAGTATTTCTTTAAAACAGCATCATTTTTAATTTTTATATAGTTAAATTCAGAATATGTTCCCCTTTCATGGTTTAGTGCTTTCTTGTGTCTTTGCTGAGAAACTTGTACCTACCACAAGGTCACAGTATTCCACGTTCTTCCTGATAGTTTATGGCAAGTTCCTGAATTTATGTAATTTCAGCTTTCATTTTTAGATCTAAGCTCCATTCCAAGTTAAGCTTTTTGTTGTTGTGGGATTAATTCCACATAGATATCTACTGTTCATACACCATATGTTGAAAAGACACTGACAATTATTGAATGCTTACTTTGTGTCAGCTTTACTTTCTGTATTGATAATTAAGCCAAGAAAATTGTTTTTCTTTACTCAAGATCTCATAGTCTAAATATAATCTGAGTTGGAACAAGCTAAAATAGATGTGTATAACAAATTATGATAAAAACAAAAAAGGTAAGAGTTAAACTTGCTTGGGGAAGGCAGAAAGGCTTCACAGACTAATTACACACATATTGAGATTTTCCATGTTCTTTCTAGCACATGATAATTCAAAGGCATGGGTATGCAATCACACATGCTGGATATGATGAATAATAAATTCTGATGCAGAAAGACAATGGATTTTCAATATGTCAATTAAAAAATTATAAGTTTAAATTCAGTGGTGTTTCAATAAAGAATAATTAATGCATCCAAAATAAATTTAGGTGGTAAACATTACTAAGAGTATAATACCCTATTATGCATGTTGCAGTGGTGAAGAAGAGGTAGCTATTGAGGAAGATAGTAACTGGGGTGATTAAATGATCTTGGTTGCTGTAAACATAGAAAATAAATGTGAGGATGAGGAGGTGGTGCAAGTTTAAAAGAGGAGATGATGGTTTAGAATATCATACAGCTGAAGTTCTTATAGGATTTATGGAATGGCATTAGATCATTGTAATCAAGTGTTTGAGTAAGAAAAACAACCTTGAAAATGCCTATTTGCAAAGACAGTTAAGGTACTTTTTCCTTGGTTTGTATTTTATTATTAGCTCTTGCAGTCGAGAAAATATCTGTCATATCACTAGCTGGATACAAATTTAAGTGGTAGCCTAGGGACTAATCCCAGAGATAATACCTTAAAATATTAAAATGTACAGTGTGCATTACAATACACAAAAAAGAAACAGGAAATGATGGCACAGCCAAGGAAACAAGATAAAATCTATCATTGAAGAGGGGGGTGCTAGGGTAGTTCAGTGGTAGAAATCTCACCTGCCATGCTGGAGACCAGGTTTGATCCCTGGTCCATGCACTTCCTTAAACACAAACATGCCAAAGAAACAAGCAAAATACAACAAACACTCAAAAATTCAACAAATGGTGCTGCAATAACGAGATACTCATATGGAAAAATAATGAAATGTGACCCTGCCATACAGCATACAAAAAAAAAAAAAAGAAAGAAAGAAATCCATCATTGACGAGGACCAGACTTTGGACTTTGGTCTTACCAGATAGAGAATTTAAAATAATGATCTTTAATATGCTTAAAGAGACAAAGGAAAACTATGAGAAAAAATAGAAGAATATGAAGGGAACAATGGATGAACAATAGGTGACTTTCTTCAAAGAAATCTTGGAGTCAAAGAACAAAATATTTGAAAATGAAAAAATTTCCTAGATGGTTTCAATAGCAGATTGGAGCTGGCAGAAGAAAGAATCAATGTACTTAAAGACTGGACAACTGAAATGATTCAGGGTGAGGAACAGAAAGAATGAAAGAGATTGAGCAGAACCTGATAGACTTCTAGCACACTATCAAGCAACCAATATACTCCTGGTAGTCCCAGGAGGAGGGTGGGAGAAAGGGGCAGAAGGAATATTCAAAGAATTAGTGACATAAAACTGTCCAAATTTAACAACAGACACACACATGCACATTCAGGAATCCTCAAAGACCCCAAAAAGAATCAATTCAAAGAGAACCATGACCAGACACATATTAGTCAAATTGTCCAATGCCAAGGACAAAGAGAGAGTTCTGAAAACTATAGTTCTGATTTCTCATCAGAAACCATGGAGGCAAGAAGGCAAAGGTACAATATATTTAAAGTGTTGGAAGAAAATAATTGCCAACCCATGATTTTATATCCAGCAAGGCTTTCTTTCAAAAATAAGGAAGAGTTTAAGACATTCCCAGATAAATAAAAACTGAAGGAATTTTTCATCACTAGTCTTGCCCTAAAAGTAATTTTAAAGAATAAAAGGACATAAAGCAGTGTGGATCAAAGCAGCATAAATAAGTAAAAACTACATGGGCAATTGCAAGTGACAGTTCTATTGTACAGTTTTGTTTGTAATGTGACTCCACTTCTTTCTTTATACAGGTGCTAAAATGTAAATATATAAGAAGTATGATAAATTAATGGTTTTGGATGTACAATGTATAAAGGTCTAATTTTTAACTAGAACAGAAAAAAAGTGGAGAATGGAGGAGTATATATGTATGTTATTGAAGATAAGTTGGAGTGAAAGCAAATATTTTTGCTGTAGATTTAAGATGTTAAATTTTAACTCCATGGCAACCACCAAGAAAGTATATGAAAATTATATTCAGAAAGAAATGAAAAAGGTCTTGAAATGGCATAAAACATCAAATAAATATGGAAGTAGGCATTACTGTAAGAATTGAGGGGCAAAAATGTTATAAGATTTACAAAGATTAAATAGCAAAATGGCAAAAGAAAGTCCTACATTGTCAGTAGTTGCTTTAAATGTAAATGGATTAAACTTCCTGGTCAAAAGACAGAGATTGGCAGAATAAATTAAAAACCATGACCTAAGTATATCTGCTAACAAGAGACTCACTTTAAATTCAAATATATTAGTAGGTTGAAAGTGAAAAAATGGAAAAAATATGCTATCAAAGTAGTAAACAAAAGAGAGCTGGGCTAGCTATACAAATATCAGATGAAATAGACTTTAAGTCAAAAACTTTTATGAGGGTCAAAGACAGTCACTGCATACTGATAAATGTGTCAATGTAACAAGAAGACATAATAATTACAAATATACATGCACCTAACAGCAAAGCCTAGAAATAAATGAGGCTTATTTTGACTGATTTGATGGGACAAACAGTTCTACATTCATAGTACAAGATTTCAATACACCACTTTCAATAATGGATAGAACACCAGGATAGAAGATCAGTAAAGAAACAGAAGACTTGAGTGATACTCTAAGGCAGCCAAGCCTAACAGACATACAAATTACACTTTCTTCAACAGCAACAGTATACACATACTTCTCTAGTGCACATAGCTCATTCTCCAGGATAGACCATATGGTTGAACATAAAAAGGTCTCAATAAATTAAAAAAACATTGAAATTATACAATGTGTTTTCTCTGACCACAATGAGTGAAGCTAGAAATTAATAGCAGATGGAGAAATGGAAAATTCACAAATATATGGAAATTAAACAATATACTCTTAACCTATGGGTCAAAAGAAAAATCACAAGGAAGAAATCAACTCACTGATATGAAATAATAAGCAAATTCATAAAGCCAGAATATAGAATATAGGTTAGCAGGGTCTGAGGTTGCAGTAGGGAATGAAAGTTAATGATAAAGTGTACAAAGTTTTTATTTGGATTGATCATAAATTTTGGTAATGAAAGGTGGTTATGGTAGCACAAAATTGCGAATGAATTAACAACACTGAATTGTATATATGAATGTGTTTAAAAGGGGAAATTTTAGGTTATACATACGCTTCTAGAATAAAAAATAAACAAACAGACACAAGATCGTATAACTCAAACAATGAACCCTATTTAAACAATGGGCTAGAATTAGTAGTACAATTACAAAAGTATTCTCTCTTGAATTGTAACAAATGAACCACACTAGTGTAAGATATTAATAATAGGGCAGCATACAGAAATTCTGTATTTTATGTATGATTTTTCTGCAAACCTTCAAATTCTCTAATAAAATTTTTTTAATTCCAATGAAGCATCCCTAATCACACATTCCAAAAATTATCTCATTAAATAAGTGAACTGAATCTTAAATGTATTATGCCTACATGAAAATTACTACTTTTGAAAGGCTTATGTGAACATTTAGATGGACAGTAGTTAATGATAATAGCAGTTATATACTATATGCAATTTGAGTGTATATTTTGTGGTTCACTTATTCATAAACGTTTTCTATGATGTGGACCTTCTCCAAATTAAGCCAATTTTGAGACTTATATAAAGGTGGCTAACAGTTTCCTGGCTATTCTCAACATCAACTACTCAAGGTCAACTTTTTCATTATATGTGGATTATTATTTAAGGCATTCAGTTAAGTAATTGTTTGAGCACTTGTGTGAATCAAGAATAACTTTAAAATATTTTAGTCCATTGGAGGCACCCATGTATCCTACTTTTATGAATAAATGAAGTCTTCTTTTAGTAAAGCAAGTATATTATTCATGGCCATTGATTTTCAAAATAATATCTGCTATTCTGCATGCTTATTACTTAATTCATATAAACATTGCTTCAATGAGCAACACTAAATATTTCTGGCTTTTATACCTGCTGTTAACATCAAGCATGATTTATTTGCTATGATCCTATTCTAGATACTTAGGAAGGATTTAAGAAAAAGGAAGCAGAAATTAACAATTAATTATCCAAATTTTAATAAACTATATAAGTATATAAATGTATTTCATCAGCATGTTGCATAGTTATATCATTTCACTGTTTTTATCTTCTCTATGCTCCAATTTGTAACCCATCATTGAATTAATTTTATTAATAATAAAAAAATAATTATTGAAAATTTATGATGTGGCAAGTCTTATGTTCAATGCTTGAATTAGTTAAATCATAAGTCTCCAAAATAGTATTATAGAACAGAAATATTTCCCAAAGAAAATATATCATGAATAGTTTTAAGGGATTCAATTGCCAGGTGCACAACTTTCAAATGCTTTATTCCCTAAGACTGATGTTTTTTAAAACATAATGCTAATACCCATTCCCTTCCTCTTTCACAATAGTTTTCTTCCATGAAAACAAGGCAGAATTTATCACTGATCCTAAATCCTATAAATTTCATGAAGAAACATTTCAAAATATTGGTGTATTTGTTAAGAAATCAGAATTAATAAATGACAGCTAAGAAATAATTTTTCAATCAGTAGATTATATTTACTGCTTGCAAAAATTCTGTAGAAGAACCTAATAAAACTGTATAAAACCTAATAAAATTACTAAAATAATACTTGATATCTGTAAAGAACATTTTTCTAACACACGCACAAACAGACACGCAAAAGCTGTAAAGTCAACAAACTTTTAACTTTCTCTAACCCATTAAAGAGCTTAGGTCATGGGCAACAATCTAAATAACTGAAGATGCTGCCAAGGAGAGATGGGATGCAAGCACTTTCTCATTTAGGGTAGAGCACAGGACAAGGAGATGTTGGGCAGCAGATAAGCTGGTAAGAAAAATTGCTACCAAATCTAATGGCTGAATGCAAGCTGTTGAAAGTATATAGAAAACCCAGGAGCCATAAACAAAATGCTAGTCACATGGGAGCTTCACAAACCTCATTGAGTCTCACAAGAAACATTTGGGGCAGGTGAGACAACAGAGAAATTCTCCCTTTGGTGCAGGCCTAGGGAATGAGAGAATCAACCACTGGATTATTTTTTTTTCAAAAAGCCCCTTCATGTGCTTCACCTCCCATCCCCTGACAGAAGCCAGTGGACAAATTGAGTCACCCCCAAGGTAGAGGGGAAGGCCCCATTGCAACTAAGGGCTGGGGGTGGGGGAGGATGTGAGGGAGAGAACTTCTACTCTTTGGAAAGGGGAAGAAAGCCCTCTTACAAACAGGTCATTGAATGTCCCCTACCCTGAGCAGCAACTGGATCAAATAAAAAGTCCCACTCTCAAGATTCAGGGACACAGGATCCAAATACAACTTAAATTGAATGAAGCAACTGAAAACACTCTCCCACCAAACAGGCTACTAAGTGCCAGGAAACATTCAACCTCAGTCTACCACTGGTGACAAGACAAGAGAATGATAAAAGACACTCTCTAAAGAGCAAGTTCCTATGGAAAGACTAAGGCTGGAGGTGACATGGGAACATTAAGATAAAACTCTTGAGCAATCTTAATGCAAGGTAAAGCCAGAGCATTTGAAGCTGGTAGTGCACTGATGATAATCATAGGAACCCATGCCCATACATGCTCCTGGCTTAATTGACTCAACCATCCCACACTATAAGAAAAAGAGACATATCCCTTTCTGAATTAAATACTATTTTTGTCAGTCTCTTTGGCCCAATAAATGACAACTCCCTTTCAAGTTCATGAGACATCAGAAGCAAGGAACATTTCCACTGCACATATCTCCCACACAGACACATACATACACATACTATACACACTGTTAAGAGAAAAAAACAATAAATAGAAACCGACAGATATTAGATATATTTTAAAAAAGGATTTAAAGTAACTGTAGATAATATGTTACTGTAGGGAAAAGTGCAAAATATGCATTAACACAGGAATTCAGTAGAGTAATCAAAACTATGAGAGATGCAAATGGGAATGCTACAATTTTAAAATCAGAAAACATAAATGAGGACTGTCTTCTATGGGCTAATAAACAGACTGGAAATTAGCTGATGAAAGAAGCAATAAATATAAAAATAGGTTGACAGAAATACTTAAACTGACAAACAAAAAGAAAAAATAGTGTAAGAAAAGAGTACAGTGAATCCAACAGCTATGGATTCAAACCTGCATGAATCTGATCCTGGTAGGAGAAGAAAAAGAAAATAAGACAGAAGAAATATTTGTAGAGATAATGGCTGAAAATTTTGCAAAATTAAGGAAAGCCAACAAACTATAGACTTAAATGTTCACAGAATATAAAATAGTATAAACAACATACCTAGGGATATATCATATTCAAACAGCTGAAAACAATAGTTAAATAGAATATCTTAAAGACATCCAGAAAATAAAAGGCATACATGTATACTGGATCAAAAATAAGCACATAAGACATTGTTTAAAGTTGAGAGGATTCATTACCAGCAGACATATACTACAAGAAATGCTGAGGAAATTCTCCAGATAGAAGGGATGGGATATCAGATAGAGACTTGGATTAGTACAAATAAATAAATAGTAATGGAAATAATATAAAACTGGTAAATACAAAACTCTTTTCTTTGCCTAAAATTTAATTTCTCTAAAAAAGAGTTGACTCTAAAGCAGGGACTTTCCATCTACCATCCTTAACCAAATCAGCCTGCTGTGTAATTTTGTAAATAAAGTGTGATTGGAACATGGATACATCCATTCACTTGCATATTGTCCATGACTACTTTTACATTACAACAACAGGGTTGTATAGCTGTGACAGCAAATATAGAGCTCAAAAATTCTAAAACACTTACAGGGCTGCTTTGTAGTTTAAAGAAAAATCAGTTACAGTGTGCCATGAGTTCATGCTTTCATAAATATAAAATATATACCAACAATTGAAAGCATGTGAAGGTGGAATTCAGAGTATACTGTGGTCAGTTTTACTGTGGTCAGTTTGTAGTGTGCTTCTCATACAGGAATTAAGGGTGCCCAAACCAAACCAAAAGGATGACGTCATGCCTGAAAAAACAGATATGCAGTTACTGGCCAGATCATAATAGTTTTATGATATCTTTGTCTGCTTCTCAGATCTTATTTTTCTTATTAAAGTTCCCAGAGAGGTTTTCTAGCTGTAACTTTAACCGATTTCCTCTAAAAGGGTACCTTTCTCTCCTGAAGAAGCCAGTTATCTCTCTTCTGAACTGTCCAATTTCATGAATGTCTTGGAGGAGTTCTCTGACTTGCCTCCTATCTCAGTTTGCCATGTTTGCTGTGACAAATGACACAAGCTGGTAGACTTAACAACAAGCATTTACTGTCTTGTGGTTTTAGAGGTCAGAAGTCTCAAATCAACTCCCTGGCAAGCCCACTCTTTGTTGCCGATTAAGTGCAATTATGTTGATGGCAGTCCTATACAACATGGCGATGTCATTGGTTTCCTTCTGTGCCTTTCTTTGACTTCTGACTTCTCTGCGTTTTCTGGTTTATTTCTATAAGGCACCACTATTATGATTAAGACCTGTCCTCATTCAGTTAGACCACACCTAAACAGAATTTTTGAAGATGCTAAACACCGATGAGTTCACACCCCGATTCACCTTAACATATTCAAAGATACTATTTACAAATGATTCCGCACATACAGGAATGCCGATCAAGAAAAAGAACATTACTGATGCAGACAACATAATTTAATCTCAAATATATTATGCTAAATGTCAGAAGTCAGACTAAAAGAGCTGCATACGATATGATTCCATCTATATGACATGTAGGAAAAACAAAATTACTAGGATGAAAAACAGATCAGTGTTTCCAGAGGCTGGGGATGGGAAGAGGTTTCATCAACAAAAGTACATAGGAAAATCTGGGGGGCAAGTGAAGATGGAGTTCTTCTATGTCTTGTGGTAGTGGTTATCTGATAGTATGTGGTTTCAAAATACACAGAATTGTGCACTAAAACCATTGAATTTCACTACCTGTAAGCTATGCTTCAATTTGAAAATGTAAAACAAAAATATAATCTACAAACCAATACGTAATTTTGACAAAAATCTTGGAAAGAATACAAAGAATTACTTGGCATTGCTATAACACAATTCATATTTTGCATTTATTTGAGCAACAGTTCCCAGTTCTTATGTTAAAAATATACACAGTAATAGTATATACAGGAATAGAAATTAAAACTATTCAAATATTAAATAACTACTCATGCATGAATTAGTTATCACACACAAAATATAATTGCATCCATCTCATAAATAGATGTATTCCTGAAGAAAATATATTTGCATGTAATGTTTACTTATTGAAATAGTATATTAAAATGTTGTGGATTCATATATCAATATCTATGATATAAAAGAAATTATTTCATATGGAAGAAGTTTGCTTAAAACAATAAATTTATATATAAGTAATACAATAGATAATTGATAATACATAATATGTAAGTGATATGTAATATTGCATGTTGCATATAACTATATAATATGTAAGAATTAAGCACATTAACACCATACATATCTTTTCAAATATATTTGATACATTAATACATAAAATATAATACATAATACTTAATTACTAATATTTATCACTATATTATTTTGAAATGTATGATATAGTGAAAAGATTATTGATTATAAAAATATAAAATTGTGGGCAGAGTTCTTGCCTGCCATGCTGGAGACCTGAGTTAAATTCCCGGTGCCTGCCCATGCAAAAAAAATAAAATAAAATTGTATTGAGAGCATGAAATATGAAAACAACTTTAATTGTTCTTCTTTTGTAATTAAAATAACACAAGGCAAAAAACAAGCCAAACAAAAGCATAGTAGTCAATTAATTTGATCATGGTTACCTAAATGGTGGTTGGCAAAACCAGAACTAACCTGGATTTATCTAATACAACACCCTTGACCTTCTTTGATATACTGGCAGAATTTTCCCAGAAAATCTATAGGAAACAGATAAAGGAGAAGGCTTTAGAATTTTTCTTGCTTTTTTTTTTTAATCAGTGACATACTTTATATTGTGTTTCAATGTACCTTATTTAAGAAAGACTCCATCACTAATTCTTTTCAGAGTTATTGACCAGGACGAAATTTGCCTATTTAATTGGTGTTACTTCTATTTGACTTCTTGGTTTTGCCTATTTTTTATGCATAAAATTAACATTATATAATCTTTTATTTTCATTTTTTGCCTATGCTGGTAGGAAGTTTGAAATGAAATATGAGGATACATTTCTAAAAACTGCTTCAAACTGAGCTGCAGATGTCTCTCCATGTGTAGATTTAACAACTGTGTGTGTGTGCCTGTATGTGTATGTGAAAGATTTGCAAGAAATATAACAAGTTCATGTTTATATTTATTTTCTAATGGATTTTATTTAATCAATACAGCAATACTTAAGGGAGGTATTTTTTAAATCTTTTCAACAATGTTAATCTCAAAACTATTTTTAAATTTATTAAATAGCCTTTTAAGTTGTCTATGTTTGTACATCACTCTAATGTTGAAGTTTGACTATAGACAACCCCAAATATTTTGGAATACTTGGAAAACAAATAGGCAGATAGACTTTTACAATTCTTAGGTTATAGTTGAAATCTGAGATTTAAAAATGGGTAGAACAAAAGAAAAATACTTTTTTTTATTGTACATTGTATAGATATGTTATCATAAAATGAAATTCACTTGCTCATTTCAAATTTGAATTTCAGAAACATGAATTACTGAAACTAGATGAATTTAGTTCACTAAAATTAGAAGAATTTAGTTAATTAAGAAACTGGTGCTATCTTATTCACAAGCAGGTTGTTTAGGCTGTTAAAACCTCTATTTTAGTGTGGTAATACTTATAGATACATTTTTTTATTTAAAAGAGGGTCTTTATATTAAATATGAATTAACTTTTAAACATTTACTTGAATAATAAAAATACACAAAAGGCAATAAGCTGTCTTAAAGTTACATAGCCCTAGATATAAAATTTGACAGAAAAGGAACATTAGTAAATGCAAACTGAATGTGGAGTAGAATTTCAGTTTTCTTGTCTCAGCTGCATTTTGGAAACAATTCTAGCATTAGTATTTTTCATGTATTTAAAATCATTCTAAATTAATGTTTTTATTTTCTATCTGCTATTAAATGGCATATAAAGAAAAGCTGGAAACATTAGTAAAACGCAGCAAAGCCTGTTTTATTCATTTGCATAGTTTTATCAAAAATTGCATATCCCATTATGCAAAACATTTCTAGGGTTTTATATAATTCCTTTCTTTAATTCAATTTCATGAAATATAATTAATATTTTCTATATTTTTCTTACTGTGTTCATTACTTTTAGGAGAAAACATATTATTCTAACATGATATACAATTTTTAAGAAGAGGGCAATTTTTAAGTCTTCATTAGTCAATCTCAAACTTCATTATTTAAAAAGCAAAATATTTTTTCTAAGAAAGGCTTTTATAGATAAACAGCTATTTTGTAGGATAAGATAATAACAATGAAATGAGAAGTAAAGAAAACATCTTACAGGTCACCCAGAACACTTCAAAGGAACTGGAGATTTTACAGGATTTCTTCCCTAACTAGAATCAATTCTAATTGATCTACACATTTGCGTGCCGTTACTAGGAAACAATCATTCCTATCTCTATTTTGCAAATGACAATCTTGTCTTTTTTGCTTTCATCATTCTGAAAAAGAAGTGTATGTATATATGACTCAACTAAATGTTAGATCATAATTTTCATTATATTTCTTATTTAAAATAGTCATATTGCAGTGAGTAATGGCCATATTTTCTGATTATGAATTTGCATATGGATAGTTCTGACTGTATTTATTATTTTTATTATTCTGAATACGACCTAAGTGCCTTTCAAAAGCCACCTCCACTTAATATATTTGGAAAAGGAGAGGATCCCAAATAGATAAGCACACCATTTATAGGTGATTTCCAAACTTTCTGTCTCTTCACACAAGGTCACGGGTGAGTCTGATGAGTATCATGGCATAGACACAGAGACTAAAAGCCTATTAGGCTCAATGCTACTGTCTACACAAAAGCTCTGAATTTGGAGAAAAAAAATGTACTGCATCCCCCATCTTACTTTATTATTCCATTTCTTACTTCCCAACACATATAAACTTATTCAGGTGTTCAGATGTTAGACTTAGCTCAAAATAGAAAAGTAATATTGTGTGCAGAATGTGGGGTGTCTGCTTCACACTCATAGTTTAAAATAGAGGCCCTCAAATAGTAAAAACCTTACCAAGTTTTTGTATTGAACCACTCTGTGTATCCTCATCTTATACCCTGTCTCTAAGTTTGTGGTATTTAGAACCAGTATCTCAAAAACCTGTTGGGAGACTGAGGGAGAATGAAGGAGATGTTGACATCACAAGTGTTGAAGGATTGACACGGGCTATATGACCCAGAGTGAGCACACAGGGAAATTTCAAGAGTCATTTCCTTTAGACTGTCTCAGCCAAACGACTTCGCTGATATATTTGTTTATTCTTTGACTGCACAGCAAAGAAACTTCTCACATGCACACACCTGAACATGCACACTTGTGCAGACACTCCAGGAGCCTCACAGACCATTACTGTTTATCAGACACTCCCAGAAACATTACTATTTAAATAACCAAGACAATCAATAAGTATTTTTTATAAATTGTTCATACCTTACCATGCTCACAGCAGAGTTAATATTTCACATTATTATGTATATTAATTAGATGTATTAGGATTAGTCTTAGGGGACTTCCAATAAATGTCTTCCAACAATTGTCCAAAAATTTAGGGTTTCTCTTTATTCATTCAAATTGCTTCATAAAATAGTCACTTTTAAAACTACGGTTTTTGTGTGTTTGTTATTAAGATTATAGGTTACTATTGTAAATTTGTTTTTCCATTAGAAATACTAATTGACTATAACTAAATAGATAAATTATAATATTCTTAAAAACTTATTTAGCAAATAGTTACCTCATTTACCTAAAGAATTTTCTGTTGGTTTTAACACAATGGTAAAGAGTACCAAATCTGAGTCAACATGGTTTTAAATCCTTATTCTCCCACTTACTGTTCTGAATCAAGGCTTCCTTGAAGGTTGGGTGGGAGAGTGAGAGAAGCCTTATATTGCTGCTGGAAATATGTGAATGGCTAGATGATCTAATATTCTATATTTGCTGTGTACCAGTCATGATTTAATTACAGAAAAAGAACCATGAGGAATGATATAAAAATAGCTCTTTTTTTAATTAAATGAAGATTTGTCTTACAGAAATGTGGGAGCTGGTTACACAGATTATATACAGTCATTGCTTCTTAATTGGGTGCTGGGCCTGATGTCATTAGAATGAATGATTTTGAAGGAAAGATGAAAGTGGGGAGAGAGCAAGGGCAAACTGGAAGCTGTAAGAAGGAACTGGAAGCTGCACGAGTCTCTCACTGATCCTAAGCCTTTTTCCTGATGTTGCAGGTGACCTGCAGGTGAAACCAGCTCCTTTCATCACTGAGTCAGCCACACACCTGAACTAGGATCCAAAGAAGGAGGAGGCGATCCAGCAGGTCATGGAGAAGCTTGGCATCTGGCAACTCCTACCTCTTAGTTACATGCACTAGCCTAGGATTTGGAAAACTTGAAAGAAGAGATCCAAGGAGGGAATTGGAGTCACTGGAAGAGCAGCTGCCCTACTACACCAGGTGGGCTATCTGGTCACCAACAATTTGGAAGAGCTACAACAGTGCCCTGCATAAAACATAAAAAGAATACAGCTATCCTTTGTTTCCACATTTTAAATCATATGTGAAATGTCTTTCGTGGCCCAAGGTAACTTGGAACTATGCAGCAAAGTGATATCTGGAGAATACAGTTCTAATTTAATAAGTTGAAAAATCCAAATCTACCACAGTCCACACTAGTTCAAAATCGCACCCACATACTCTTTTTGGAAACAAAAATACGTAACATGTAACATCAGTAAAAGGACAAAATGAAATTACAGTTCCAAATAACATATGCAACTATCTATTGCATAACCTAACACAAGGTGAATTTCTCCCCAAAAGAATATTTAAAATTTCGTCATACATCTTTGGGTAATATCCATTTTAAAAAGACTATTTCATGGCTGATGCTAGTGCTGAGTCAGAGAAAAGACAAGATGAACTTGGAGCAACTTGTAATATGAGAAAGTAAGTGCTTAAATTGCAAACAGCTGAGGGCATGTCAAAGTGACCCAGGAGTCAATATGAAAGAGCTCCCAGTGGTCAACACTAGAATATTTTGAACAACAAAATAGAAAATGTAGCTCTGGATTGTAACCCAAAGAACTGAATAAACATATGAGTTCATTCTGCTATACACGAATAATAGAACAAATAAACAAATGAGGGACAAAAGAATTGTTTCTACTATAAAATTCCAAATAATTCCACCTCCAGGAAGTAGAGCTTAACTCCTCCACCTCCTTTGAGATGGACTGGAATTAAGATGGAACATGGAAAAGGAAAAATAGCAATAGCTTTTCAGTGAGGACACCTGGGAAACACTACTTTATGCACATGATCAAGATTAGCATCAGTACCTACACTATGAGGTGATGGAAAGGGCACTATTATCTCTGCGTCATCCTTTACGAAAACCCATAACCCCAGTCTATCAGTTATTATACAAAATAACTGACCAGTACTCCTTGTGATTGACAAGGTCATGAAACATACAGAAGAACCGAAAAACTAGTACAGACCAGAGGAGACTAAGGAGACATTATAAAGTGTGAAATCATGTGTTGGATACTGAAAAGAAAAAGGATATTAATTGAAAACTGACATTTAAATAAATTTGGAGTTTAAATAATAGTAATATGCTAATGTTAGTTTATTAGTTTTGACAAATGTTCCATAGTAATTTAACATCATAACATTAACTGAATGAATATTAACTGAAACTAGGTGAAAGGTACACAGAAACTCTGTACTATTACTGCAAGTTTTCTGTAAATTTTAGATTTAATGTTCTTAATTAAAAAAACTTATTTAAAAAAAGATAAATGGTCATTTGGTGGTTCTATCAGGCCAGCTAACTTACACTGATGGGAAACATGGAAAGATCAATGAAATTCATAAGCAGGAGCACATTCCCGCAGTTCCCTTGCTATAAAATGAATTCTGTGATCAGAAGTAATACTGTGTAAACTACCATGACTGTGAGTAAGAAATTCTAAAGGTCCACTTATTGTAATTTGGGCAGAAGCACAGAGTAGAGGAAAGGCAAGTTCATATCTAGTATAAACATCTATTGCATGATGGTAGAAGTGGGGCTGTGTAGGCAACCCACCATCATATAGGTAGCTCATTATTTGATCTTGGCTGTTGGCATTTTGGATAATTAGTTGTGGTCCTACCCAGGTAGGTCTTAGTGGAAGTCCTATTGAACCCATGTGCATCTTCTATCCCTGTCATCATTATGACTTTATTTCTAAGCCCATTGAGCACAATGATTGGCTAGGGAAAGAGCTTACTGATATTTACAAAATGGATCTTCCTCTATACCTGATTATTAAAATTCTCTTTTGCTGAGATTTATCTTTGGTGAACATTCATGTGAGATGCGAATATCAGAATACTCTGACAATTTGGAGAGTTCTGTCCATATATCTCTTCCCTAAATTTCTAATATATCCCTTCCATGTATCTGACCATCCAGCCAAACTGTTAGCCACTCCGTGAGTCAATGTAAGTCTATAGCTGTAACTATCTTTTCTTCCAAGAAAAATAAACATTTTGTACTACTTGATGCTCTACTCATTACGTGGATTTTTTTCACCACTGTCCTTTAGGGATACCCTGTGTGGGTATAGTGCTTTAACTGTGCACATTCTTATATTACCAGAAAATTATACAGGACTACTATTCTTCATGAGTCCAGAGAGGCAGCTGAGAGGAAAGACAATGCAGCAAGAACAGGTGCTATGATTTTCTGGACCATATACTCATGCATCTTACTTTTGCCTTCAACTCTAACTCAAACTCAATCTCGTATGTGCATTTGATAATGACATTTGACGAGGCAATGATGTTTGGCAAACATGCCAAACATAATGATTTGGTGTTTTAGAGAATATTCAGTTTATGATGGACGTCTCAAATTGCATAGAAACTTGGGAGTCCAAAATTAAGCATCCTGTCTCTACTAAGCCCAGAGCAAGCCTATCTCAGAAGGAAAATACTTAACATATGATGGTAAAGCTTCTAAAATTCTAAAAAAGTCCATTATAATTTATCTGTGGATAACAAGAAACAGGGAAAACATACTAAATATCTGTGGAAGGTTTCACTTTTCAGGTGGCTTTATAAAATGATACTGCTGTTACCTTTGAATTGTGGCTGCCAAGGCCAACTCCATGTAGGGATTATTCCTCACATCCCTGAACTGTAACTCTCACTTTACTCCAGCTTTGCTATCTCCCTGATAACTCCTTTATTCGATTTTCTGTTATCCTACTGTCTTAGGCCATAAATATTTACCTGCGATCACTGATGCATATGCTTTATGATGGAACACATTTTTCATAACTTATGTATTCATAGAGAAGAAACTATCAAAAAAATAATAGCACCTAAGCCCCAGTAAAAAATGTTTCTTCTGAAGAGATAAGGTAATTCATAAAGACTCTTCATCTTATTTTCATGGAACTCATAAGGTCATTGGATATGAAGAAAAATTAACCGTCATTAAGATGAGAAATCAGAAATTTTTTAGATTCTAGAAAAAAAAGTCATGGCTTTGATATTTATAAAGTAAAAAACTGTTGTCAATACAAAAAGAACTTGATGAAACCACCATCAGAGGAGGATTTTAATAAACCACTTACATTTTAATATTTTTCTTTGATTTGACCATTTTGATGTAAGCTGTTCACCCTGGATTTCTACAAGTTATGCCCAGACTTTTAGGAAATAAGCTATTGAACAAAATGTCTCCATTAGAGGTTTATCCCTATGGGTACTTCCTTTTTATTATCTTTTTATCTGCTGGCTTCTATTCTTGTATTAATACTTGTTAGTGAAATTCTGTCACTTCTTTTCCTCTTCTTATATCTAGATACCAAGGCTTTGTTACAGGGTTTGGGCAGTAACAGTATAATCCCTTAAATGTTCCTTAATAGGATTCTAGCTTCACTGCAATTTAGGACAAATCTCTTTCAGTTTCTGCTGTGCAATTACAGTAACAACAAAATAATAATATAATAAATAGAATAGATAACATGAATTAAGTGCTTACCGTGTGCCAAATATTAGGTTAGGAAGTTTAAATTTGGACTGAATGTGCCTTAACAAGATTATATTTCCCAACTCTCTAGCCTGATGGCATTCTTAAGGTACTGTCGGGAGGGGTTTAGGCCTTCATGTTTGCATTGGCGTCTTAGTTGGAAGCAACAAGTAAACATATATAATCTTTACACATGAACTATGCCAGTAAGACAAACACACCAAATAATAATGTTATAGATGAAAAATAATGACTATAAAGTGATGTTTATATTGGTATAAGGCATCAAATACTTCCACATTTTATAGATACTGCTTTCCAAAGTCATACTGCTAGTAAACTAGATAATCCAGGCTCAATCACAGGAATGATTCTTCTAAAGATAGAATTGTTATTGGTTAAAATAACTCTGTAATTTCCTGAATAATATAATGTATTATGATGATTAACTATGATAGCGATAGCAAGTCAAGACTTAGCTTTTTACCAGTTCATTACTTGAATACAAGAATATAACAGAAATGACATGCTATGATTTCGTTAACCTGTACAGTGCAAATATAGATAAAAGATTTTAAAAGACATATTCACTATTCAAATGAATTCATAAGGATGTATTTTAAGAATACATCTCTACTGGCTGACTCTAGGGAGATTATTAATTATCAATTGCTACCATATATGGGTACTCAAACTACAGTTCAAAAATAAAACGATAACAAAAGCTTTGGAAGAAAACAGTAGAGCGAGTTGTTATAGGGCGCATCATGGAAACACAGACTCAGACACAATAGGTATTCTTAAAAAAATAGACCACTCATTTTCTAACACAGCACAAAGAGCAGGGGAAGAGATATCATCATGGCTGGGACCTCAAGAGATTAAGGTCAGTGGATAGTGGGTCTGAATACCCTGCTTCACATCAGGGATGAGAGATGCCTATGCTGCCTGAGTTTGGGTATTTTTCACCCCAGGAGGTGGGGCCCTCCCACTTAGGAAAAAAACATTAATCAAGCAAACTTTGTGTAGAGTTCCTGTCCTGTTATGCAACTGGGACTGCTTGTTCCTAGTTTCGGGTTCAAGTGATGGTCCATTAGACCTACCATCTCCCCTAGGCTGCCGAATGGAAACATACCAAAACATCACATCAACTTGGATTGCTTATGGTGTCCATACTCTGGCCTGATTGTTACAGTGAAAGTATTTTATAGATGGACTTAAATCATTAATCAGGTGAATGCATCATAATTGACAAAGGAGGTGCCTTCAGCAATGAGAGAATTCACTTCATATAATCAGTTGGAGGTCTTAAAGAGAAAACTGAGGATTTCAGCACTTAGAAAGAAGAAATTCTATCTCTCCTTCAGCCAGCCAACTTCTCCTGGAAAAATCATCTTTATCTTCATTGGAGTCCCCAACTTGCAGCTTCCACTGAGGAGTTCAAAGCCATCTTCATTGAATTTCCAAGTTGTGACCAGTCCTACAGAATTTGGATTTTACAAAGTCCCTAAGCCAATTCCTGTAATAAATCTCTCCATAATTATGTATGTTGGTTCTGTTTGCTGTTTCTCAGTAGAACTTTGACTAATACAAATTTTGGTACTAGGACTGGTTCATGAGAAACAGAATATTAAGTATGAGATTTCTGTGTCAGTTCTGTGCTTTAGGAATTTTTTCTCTAATATGATTAGATTAAAAAAACACTAATGACTGTGTTTCCAATGAGCAAGGGGGCATTGACAGTCCATGAAGTGAACCGACAATAGAGATATGCAAAATATCACCTATGGAATTTGCTACTCAATTGCTTGTAAAAGGCAAGGCTCTGGGTGACAGTGTATTTGACACCTTAGGAGAGTTTTGTGAACTAACAAAGTATAACGATGTTGGCTGGTTGTTCCTCAAGATGGTGGATAAATTTATTAAAGATCAGCTTATTAAATTTATTAAAGATGAGTTCAGGGCTTCAAATTCCCAGCTTAATACTGTGTGAAAGACATGAAAATTTCTGAATGCCCTCAAAGAAATTCTTGTTTCTTATAGCTGAAGACTTGGAGTTTCTGAACTCCAAATTCAGAAACTACATGTCCAGTCTCATTGTGCAAGTGGAGGAAATGCAATGCAAATTGAACTCCCAACCTTGATGTGCATCTGTGGTTAAAGTGAGAGCATTGATTGGGATAAATGGGACCTGGAAAGTTGGGATGGGGACAAATGGGCTGATAATGATGATGGTGTGGAACACTGAAACCCTGGATTCTACTAAGTATTCATAGCCAGGTAAATTTGTAATCTGCACTGAGGATTCAGCCATCCCACCTTCTTCTGAAGAGATTAACCTTGCTTTTCTTGATAAACATTTAACTATTTCCACTATGGAAATAGTTCTCACACCTCTGTCTGAAGAGGTTGACCCTGTTTCACCAGATGAAACTGCAAAGGAATTCTGTGTGGTAGTTTATGTGAAAGACACTGCTCATGCCTCTCATGACCCACCCTATCATTCTTCTTTCCTTCCAGACCTATAATTAGATTGAAATCCCAACCAGCCCTGAAGGGTGAGGTACAAAGTCTGAACTGTGAGAAGGTTCACAATGCTCCAAAAGAGCTGCATGATTTTTTCCAATAAATACAGACATAAATTAGGGGAATATATGCAGGGATAGATATTAATAGTGTCAAATAATGAAGAAAGGAATATAAAGTCTGATCAGATGAAATTTATTGATATGGGCTGACTAAGCAGAGATTCTGGATTCAATGGTGTGGTTTAAGGGGTTAGAAAGGGCTCTAACAGTATGTTCGTGTGGTAGGCTGAAGCATGGAACAAAAGCTGCCCTACAGTAAATGAAGGTGAAATGCTAGAAATGCCCTGGTATAATGTAAATGAGGGGACCCAAAGGCTTAGAGAAATTTGGAATGTCCAGAGGACACACTTTTCTTCAGATTTATTGCATTGAATCATTTCTATCATGAAAGGGGGAGCATTTTGTTCTTAGGGAAAATACTTACTCTGAATACAAATTTGCCTTCTTTGCATGAAATTCTTCTGAAAACACTACCATCTGTTGTATTACAGAATGCTTTATCCACCTTATTATTCCATGCAACTTCCCTCTGATTAAGGAACCTACTTCAGAGCAAATGAAGTTCAAAAATTGAATTCACTTGTCTTACCATGCTCCCCATCATCCTAAAGTACCTGGGTTGATAAAGCATTGGAGTGGTCTTTTGAAGATTCAGTTGTGAGTCTCACTCTTAAATGGGTGATAGTACCCTGTAGGCCTGGGAAAATATCATCCAGGAGGCTATATATATGCTTTAAATCAGCATCCACTTTAAGGTTTCTTCCATAGCTAGTATTGATGGTTCCAGGAATCAAGGGGTCGATATGGAAGTCATACCACTCACTATTATCCCTTCTGATCCACCAGAAAATTTTTGCTTCTTGTCATTGTGCTCTGCTGGTCCAGAGGCCTTAGAAAGAGTGCTTCCACCAGGGGACACAATAATGATTTCATTGAACTGGAGGTTAAGATTACCATCCTGCTACTTTTGGCTCTTCAGACCTTTGAATCAACAGACAAAAAGAAGGGGTTACTTTACTGGCTGTGGTGATTAATTCTAATTATCAGGGGAAATAGGACAAAATGGAGCTAAAGAAGAATATGTCTGGAATACAGGAGATTCCTTAGCATCTCTTGGTACTAGCATTCCTATGATTAAAGTTCATGGAAAACTGCAACAACCTAATCTAGGCAGGATTAGTAATGGCCCAGACCCTTCTGGAATGAGGTTAGAGTCACACTAATAGGCAAAAAAACCATGATCAGCTGGGGTGTTTGCTGTGAGTAAAGGGAATATGGAATATCTAGCTAAAAAAAGTTATAAATATGAGCTATAAGTATAAATGAGAATTGTAGTGGTTATGAGTATTTACTCTTAGTTTTGTTATGAATGCATTTGAATATATACGTAAAGCAAGTATATATTTTTTATTCCCTCCCTTGTCCCCTATTCATATAGCATAAGTTATATTAACTTCATGTCACAATATTTGTAGGATATTGATGATAAGAATGAATATCATCCAAGGTCTTGCATTCTCCTCTATAGAAAGGCTTAGTGAGTTTCCAGTTGATCAATGGTCATTTGAATTACATCAGTTGGAAGTATATCTATATTGTCTTTATTTAGAAATTAAACATGGCTTAAGAAGATATGTATAGATGCCAAGTGGGTTAGGTATGGACTGTGGTAGTTAATTTCATCTGTCAATATGGCTAAGTTATGGAGTCCAATTATTTTGCTCAAGCAAGAAATGGTCTAATTGTTGCTGTGAAGGTATTTCATAGATGGATTTAAATCTTTAGTCAGTTGATTGCATCCATGGCTGACTATATCTACAATCAACAGTGGAGTCTCCTTATCCAATCAGTTGAAGGTCTTAAAGTGAGAACTGAGGATTTCAGTAGTCAGAAAGAATTTCTATCTCTATTTCAACCAGCTTCTCCTGAGGAACTCATCACCACCATCATCAGAGTTCACAATATGTAGCTTCTCTTGGGGAATTTAAATTCTCTTTCACTTGTCAAACTCTATGGCTGTGTGAGCTAGATCCTATAATAAATTTATCATGTACGTATCTATCTATCTATCTATCTATCTATCTATCTATCTATCTATCTATCTATCTATCTATCTATCTATCTATCATCTACCTACCTATCTATCCTCTTGGTTCAGTTTTTCTGAAGACCCCAGACCAATACTCCTGATATGTTTTTAAAATGAGATTAATTTAAGGATTTTGAGAAAGAGAGATTATCCTGGATTATCTTGGGGTGCCTGAAACACAATTACATAAGAGAGAGGCAAGGGAAATTTCACACAAACAAGAGAGGAGAAGACCCAGACAGAATAGGTGAAAGCAATATGACCACAGAGATGGATTAATATGGGAGTGATAAAGTCTATGAATTATGGTGACCATCAGAAATTAGAAGAGGGAAGGAAATGATTTTCCCCTAGAGCTCCAATGAATACCTGGCCCTACTGACACCTTGATTTCTGCCTAGTTATACATTCATGCTGTCTTAAAGCTATTGATGTAATAATTTTGCAGTATACAGAGAAAATAAATAGACAGCTATTTTTACATCAGTTTATAGAAAATATTCAGTTTAATATTTAAATTTGATAGATAAAATTCAAATATAATCATGGATTCACAGTCCATATTTCAATATGAAGATATGATTTTTCAAGAAAGAAAATTTTCTCCTTTATGTCTAAAGGATATTAAATGGTGGTTGATATTATTCAGTTTACTGTGTATTACACATGTGAAATTAAAGAAGGCCCAGAGATATTTACTTCTTAAGCCATACCTAGCCATAGTGACAGAAATGGAAAACCC
The DNA here is from genome assembly GCA_004026745.1 of Myrmecophaga tridactyla. Taxonomy (NCBI): domain Eukaryota; kingdom Metazoa; phylum Chordata; class Mammalia; order Pilosa; family Myrmecophagidae; genus Myrmecophaga; species Myrmecophaga tridactyla. The sequence goes on along the minus strand of PVIY010003309.1, from coordinate 12,212 downwards.
TAAATTCATCAAGGTAATCATTCCTGACTAGCTCAGGTACAGTCTCAGAATCCTTACATTCACAGCACTCAAGAAAACCACTAACAGTTGATAAGATTCACTACTTTCCATTCTCATTTTTTTAAATATATTTCTTGGTCAGTTAGATTATAACTCTTAGAAATTTTCTGGGAGAAATGTGAAATTGATAGATTGTTTTCCTGAATATCCGGGATTATCCTTCTGGTTTCCCATGATTATTATCTTGGCAGGATATGCATTTCTAGGAAAATATCTTTTTTCTGAAAGTAAGATGCTATTTCATTATTTCTGATTTTCAAAATGGGAGAATACCAGCTATTGAACCGGATTTATATTCCTTTATATAACTCTTGTTACTTTTTAAAATTTACATTTATTAGGATGATTATAATACATATTGTTTTGTACGAGATGATAATGCAAACCATATACCTTGCCTATGGCAATGTTTATGCCTATACACATCCTGAGCCTAAATGTACAGTTGTTTCATAAAACTGAATATTAAAAGATTAGGACTCTTTTGGTAAAATCTGATGTACTTTGCCAAAAATCTTGAACTACAAAACAGTATAGTGATTAAGAGTGTGAATTCTGAATCTAAATTCTCTCTATTTTTATATCTCTTCTGCTGCTTACTAAGTATGTGTCAATTTTTTCAACAGTTATTTTGAGAGTTGGTACATGTAAAGCACTTATTGCATAAACATGTAAGAAGTGCTCAATACGTTTTCTTCATCTTTTAAGGTTATATCAACTTTGAGTTTTAGAGGTTAACACTAGTTAGTTATGCTGCATTATCCTATTTCTATCTTGTTTGAATTGCTAACATTTCATTAAGGACATTTATTCTGATATTCATAGAGGTTATTGGTCTGTAGTTTTGTAATAGCTTTGTCAGATTTTCCATTAAGTTGTGCAACTAATACATTGATTTGGAAAGTATTCCTTCTCTCTATACTTGAGAAAAAGTTTATGTAAGATTAATCATTTCTTACTTGAATGTTTGATATAATTCATCAGTGAAACCTTCCGACCCAGAACTTTGCTTTTGGAGAGGTTTACAAAAACAAATGTGTTCAATGGATACACTTCTATTCAGTTTATTTTTTTCTTACACAATTTTGATGTTATGTTTTTCAACAAATTTAACATTTTTCTAAGTTAAATTTGTTGGCATAAAGTTGTCCATATTCTCTTGTTTTAATGTAGTATCTTTGGTGACAATCTCTCTTTCATTCCTAATATTGCTTCTCTCTATTGTCTTTTTGTTCTTTATCAATTTGCCTGAGAAGTTGTCAGTATTTTTGAATTTTTCAAAGAAACAGGTTTTGAGTTTGTTAATTTTCTATATTTTCAGTATCTTACCAATTTCACTGATATCTGTTCTAATCTTTATTAGTTTATTCCTTCTATTTATTTTTCATCACATTACTCTCTTTTTAATTGTATCTAAGTAGAATCTTAAGTCATTGATTTTAGAATATTCTTCATCTCAAATATAAGCACTCAATGTTATAATATTTACTTTAACTGTAGCTTTAGCTGCATCCTGCAAATCTTCATATGCTATAGTTTCATTTGCACACTAGGTTCTTCTACAATGTCAAAAAAATTATCTATATATATATAACTTTGTATTTTCTGAAATCTATCAAATCTACTTCCTTCCCTCCTTTATCTGGAATTTATCTTTCTTTGTCCCTGTTTTCCCTGTTCTGCTCAATTTGGATTCTACTCCCTACAGTTTTTCCATAGCATGGAACTTCATCTTTCAGGGTTTTGGGTTGTGTTAGCTTAGAATGTTTATAAGGTCCATACTTCTCAATACTAGCAAAATGCATCTTGAATATTGCTCTCCTAGTTTCATCTGTTCTTTCAGATTGACCCAACATATCATCCAATAATGCTGGAAATTTTGGCAAAAGCCAAGTTCATGTGCTGTTTCCCACACAGATGTTAACACAGTGTAAATCTTGTAGTTGACAGGCATTTGTCCTCAGCCATTTGTGTTTATGGGTCGGGTGGGGGATCACCAAGTTTTGATAAATATGTTGTCCAAGGGTGTTTGATTTTACTATCCTAATGGCTTTGTTGTTTTATATTGGAGAATTTGGGGAGGTTAAAAGAAGGAATAACTATGACCATGCCATCACCATTTTCCTCAATCCCTCTTTTATTGTAACTCCGTATTTCAATGATTGGGATTGTTATGTATCTATGAATTCTTTTATAAGTTATCTTATAGTCTATGGACATTAGCATAGATTTGAAGAGTCATAGAGCAAAATTATAATTCTTCCACTGTGTAGGCATATAAATTCGAATCTTCCCTAGTGAGATAAGGTACATAACTTATTTTGAAATTAATTTATAGATGTCAGATGTACAAAATGTCCTTGTTGTGAGATTTGTTATGTACAAATAGTTCGCCTGGATTTTCAGAGATTTTTTTAAGGAAATCATTTGGTAGTGAATTTAGAGCACAGAATAATTCCTAAATCTGATACCTACTCATTTCAATTCAACAGAAAACTAGTCAGGTCAGGGATGATGAAAAATAAATAAACTGTGAAAACAAAATTGTTTTCATGTATTGAGTCTTAACTGCCTTTAGGGTTTTACATGTTTGGCTAAATTGAAATTTCATACACTAAGAATAACTGATAGCTCTGTAGCTTCCTAATCCCATGCTTTTCTGATAACATTCTTTCCAGAACAGAAAAAATGAGAAGTTAATTGCTTAAACTCTAAAAAAGTGCTTTTCTTTCAACTCAATGGAGCACAAAGATAAATAGTGCATTACTAAAGGGAATTTAGATCTATTTGCAACTGCTTGTAGTGTGAAATTGGTTGTTTGTGATCTCTAAAGACTTGTTCTCTTTTCAAAGCATTGTATGCTAGCTCTAACTGCGGAAAGATGAGAATGCAAACAGAATTTATATTGAGGGACACTCCTTTAATTAAACAATTTTTAAATGGTCTGTTCTAATCTTTTGGCATCATGGACTTTGAGAAAACCTTAACAGATAACCTCTTAAATAATGATACATGATAATGTACTTACATCATACCTTTCTTGCCATTTTGTTATTACATGTGACACTCATTTTATTTAATAATTGTTTATTGTATGTTTTGTTTTGTTTTCACTTTCCATGTGTATTTCTAAATTTTTCAAGTTTGAGTATGGAATCACTTTGAAATCAATGTTTATGATCCATTATTGCCCTCTAATCTCTAAATATTGTTCTGGACATATTTATAACATGAAGCATGTTTTCATAGGTATTTGTGGTTGTTGTTCAGAATATACCAAAATGTGTTAATTATACACACAACTGAAAATTTTTATCTCACTATAAAACAAGAATGATCTTAAATACAGTACTTTTACACTAAGTTGGTGGCATATATTACTAAGACACATTGGAGATGAGAAGTCAACAGTTATATTTTCTTAACTATTTGCATATTGCTATTCCATAAAGTACAAAAATTAAATTTAATTCCCACTAGACCATGTTATATAATTAGGTAATTGTATTTATCTCATTTGTTATTACAGCAAATGTCACACTTCCTTGGGCAGAACAACTTGTCATCCTCTTCTGTCCTCCAATTTTACTCTATAAAATTCAATGCATAAAAAGTTGAAAGAATGTTATAAAGATCAACTCGTATATATGTATATAATATGTGTGTGCATTTATATGTATATATATCCACACTGCTCTAATTTGCTAGCTGCCAGAATGCAACATACCAGATATGGAGTGGCTTTTAAAAAGGGAAATTTAATAACTTGCTAGTTTATAGTTCTACGGCCAAGAAAATGTCCCAATTAAAACAAGTCTATAGAAGTGTCCAGTTTAAGGTATCCAGGGAAAGGTACCCTGGTTCAAGAAGGCCGATGAAGTTCAACGTTTCTCTCTCAGCTGGAAGGGCATATGGCGAACATGGTGGCATCTGCTGGCTTTCTTGTGTCTCTACAAAAGGGACTTTCTCCACAATGTTTCCTCTTGTAAAGGATTCCAGTAAGCAACTCCACCTTCAGTGGGTGGAGACACACCTCCATGGAAATCTTCTAATCAAAAGCTACCACCCACAATCAGGTGGGTCATATCTCCATGGGAATAGTCAAAATGCTCCCACCCAGCAATACTGAATAAGAATCAAACGACATGGCTTTTCTAGGGTCCACCACAGATTCAAACCAGCGCGCACACACACACACACACACACACACACACATAAATATATACATATATTGGGTATCAGATTTACATTTGTATTTAGATATGCTTAATCATTTTTAACCATTTGAAAGTAAGTTTCATATGTTATAGTATTTCAGCCACAAATTTACATGCTCACTTAAAATTAAGGACACTTGGACAATTTTTACATAACCATGATACTATAAACAAAACTAAAACTTAACATGATTTCCTTAATATCATTTAGAATTTATATCATATTCACAGTTCTTTGTTTCCCAAAGGGCTTTTATAACATTACTTTGAGGTCCAGACCTTAACAATGATTAAATTTTGCATGTGATTGATGTATCATTTTTAAACCTTTGGACACCTAAACAGCTGATCTCCACATTTTTCTTGAGTCTGACAATTATATTGTTTATGAAGCATGCCAATTACCCTATTAAATTCTTCATATTCTCAAAATGTTTGTTTCCTCATTGTATTGTCAATTTGTTATACTATTTCTACTATTTCCAGTAAATTGAAGTTAATTCTTTTAGATACAGTTTGAACATTTTTGACATGAATGTTTGACATGAATTTTTATTTGATGCTGTATATTTTATGTTACATTACTTCAGATGACATACAATTTAAGTTTTCTATTTGTCCTAATTTGATCACATATTTAATAAAATAAAAACCATATTTCTTAATTGTAAAAATATATTTTCCCTTTTATGAATAGCATGGAAAATACTTTGAAAATGTGAATGATGTCTGTTTGCAAGGAACCTTTGAGCAAATGAATTTAATGTCAATTGATGCATCTTGTCAGAATTAAATAATTCATTGGAGTATCACATATGAGTGAGTGGTTTTCCTAATTTTATTTCTCTATTAGCTAGTATCGTTCTGTGAAAAATACATTTCCCTTATCAACAGAAATTGAGCTATAGTTTCTATTTAAAAACAGGGTAAAGTTTATTTATCAATTTTCTATGAAGAAATAAGTTAATAATAATCACTTAGCAAGTTGGCAATTTTTAAAATTATTTTTTTATTCTCTCTCTTTCTCTGTCCTCTCCCTTCCTCTTCTAGTCTGAGAATCATTATAAACACTATAATTATATATTTTAAGTTTACAGTGCCCAAAATTAAGCAGTGGGAACCTATTTAACCTAACTGTTATATTCTTTAGCCATGTAACCATTAGTCTTTGAATGCCTATGTGCTTTGTGTCATCAACAGATATTCCAGATTCACCATTTCTTCTATGTCCCAATCTAAGGGTGGCCTGTTTCCCCAAGAGTCACAAATCTTTTGACTGCATCATAGTATTTCATAACCAAGATCTGTGCTCTACATTGACTTGATTCCACCTGAGTGCCACTATTTATAAACCCTTTCCATGGAAATATATATGTACATGTATAAATATGCATGCGTATATATAATAAATTGGTCTCTGACCATGAGTGAACTGACATCTCATATAAATGATGTTTTATGCTAAGCACAACATGGTAAAACTACTGAAAATCTGTGATAACAAGTGTCTTGAAAGCATTCAAAAAGAAAAGGCATTATATACAAGGAAACAATATTATAAATAATGGATAATCTCTCACCAAATAAAACTATCATAAAAACTGTGAAACATCATTTTTAAAGGATTACAAGGGAAAAAAACACACATAATTCCTTATCCAACAAAAATATCGTTCAAATTAAAAATGAAATAGAAATTTTTATATAAACTGAAATTAAGGAATACATATCATCAGCAGACCTGCTGATTCCTATCTATGAAATTTTTGCCTACCTTTAAATCATAAAGTTTTCCTCCTATGTTTGATCCTGAAAGCTTCTCAGTTTAAACTTTCACGTTTAGGTATATCATCCATTGAAAATTAACTTTGGCGAATGATGTGAGAAAGAGGTAGTTGTTTTTTTCAATGTGAATATTGTAGTGGTCCAACATCATTTTTTGAAAGAACTTTTCTTTGCAATTGAATTTTTTTGTCAACTTTTTCAAATTTCAATTGACCATAGAAGTCAAGATCTATCCAATTTAATTCTGCTGTGGTCAGTAAACTTACTCTGTGTCTTAGTTTCCCAACTGCCAAAACAAATACTATAAAATGAGTTGGTTTAATCAATGGGAATTCAGTGGATCAAAGTTGTGAGGCTAGGAGAAGTCCAAAATCAAGGCGTCACCAAGATGATGCTTTCTCACAGAAGACAGTGGTGTTTGGGGGCCAGTTGCCAGTGATCCTTGGGTCTGTGTCTTTTCTGTCACATGATGATGTATCCTCCTTTCTCTTTTGGGTTCTGTTGACTTTTGGCTTCTTCCTGTTGCTTTCTCAATCTGTGTCTGTATTTCATTCTGTTTATAAAGGACCCGATAATGCAGATTAAAGCACAAACTGATACAGTTGGCCACACCTTAAATAAAAATAACATCTTTAAAAGGTCTTATTTACAATGGATTCACACTCCCTCACTTAATGGTTTAATAATAAAAATATGAGCATGTTTTTTCTGGGGTGCAAAACAATCTACCACCCTCTGTACTCTGTAATCTTTCAATCATTTCAGATAGACTTGCTTTACTGCCAAGCATATTATCTTTCTTGGTGAAAGACACATACAAACATATTTTCCAAAGTTTGAAATGCAACTTTCTATACATGTCAAGTTGATTGATATTGACATTTTATCTCCTGTACCTTACTGACTTTGTCTAATTGCTATTTCAATAGAGAACCACTCAACCACAAATCCATTCACTATTTCTTCCATTACTTCTGTGAACTCTGGATCCAAGTAAGTTGGATCTTTGTTATTTATATCTCTGTACACTATATACAAGTCACTAACTTTTCTAAATGTGAAAGAGATCGCTACTTTATAATCTGAATACCAGATATTGGGATGACTCCAGAGTTTTCTTTGCTGTTCCATCACACCCATAGCTTTCTGTTCCCTGAAAAGGAATGATTTTATTGTATTGCTGCCTCCACAACCTTCTTTACACAGTGAGTGACTGAAACATTTTTCAAGGCTGCTTGTGACTCTCTTTCCCTTACTTTAGCATGTAGCAAGCCATTACCTTTAACTTGAGGACATTGAGACTCTTGAGGAATATCTCTCTCCTCTCCTGTTCTGATTTCAATTCTGTGCACTTGAAAAAGATCTAAGGGGCAGAGTTGGCCAGTGGCTGCAGATTCATTCTGTGGCTAAAGCTACTAAAGAACTTAATCTTTTTTGAAATCTACTTTACTCCAGTTAAAAATGATTAACATTTGGATGGTTTCTCCTTAATCCCACCTATAATGTATTCCTCTTTGACCACTACTCCATCAAGGATGAAAACAAAGGTGGGTCTCTTCTCTTAGAAATGGTTTCTACGTCCAGAATTTAATTTAATTTTCTTTGTATTCTTCGGTATCTGATGAACTTGAAAATGTATGCTGTTTTAGCTTGTTAGTTTGTTCTTGCTTGTGGGGTGAGAGTGATGATATTTTACAAGTTTTTATATCCTAATTCAAAGTTGCAGTTCAGTGTCTTTGTCTTTAAGCTGATGACCTGGAGCTCCAAAAGATGACTTATGATTAAATTTCATGGGCCAGAACATCACTACAAAGTAAGCTGGGACAGGTATCCTTCAGTGGGGTGGCCACATGCCCACCTAAGACATAGCAATTATAATATAAAAAGAAAGAAGGAGATCATTGCCCTATTCCATAAATGATTAAGAATAATTTGGCTTATGTCATTGCTCTCACTGGAATTATTTTTTAACTTTATAATAAGACCAAAAATCAACTCATTTTTCTGAGTGATACTAACACTTCCTTTTTTGCCATTTTTCTGAGTGATACCAACACTTTCTTTTTTGCCAAAGACATTTTTAACTAATAAGATCATTCAGCAGCAGTCTTAAAGACAGCAACACTAATTCTCAGTGCAGTAACCCAGTCCCTGGTCTTGGAGGGAGCAGAGCAGACATTATTCATCAATTACTTTTTTGCCTGTTCTAATCTGACTGGAAGACAGATGCAGGTGCTCATACCTGTTTCACCAGGTTCAGAACTTGCTCAGGGGTGACAAAATGTGATTATTGATCAAAACCATTCTTAGATTATCAAAAACCCTGCAAATTCCTAGAGCAAAAGATTATAATGCCGACATTCAATTAATTGCCTAAAGTATGGGCAGAAAGTCAAGGAGAGACAGCTTGAGAAACTAGGAAATTCAGAAGTACTTCTGCTAATTGAGGAATTGAGAACAACATATGTTCAGGACAGGACACATGTTCAAAAAAGACCTGCAAAGATATTAAGCTTTCACCACTGGATGATCTATAGGCTCAATGCAAACAGCACATAAAAGCAGGTATACAATTGTAAATGGTCTAGTTTAGTGACAATGGATTGTCCCAGAACAAAGGCAATCCATAAATCACAAGAGAAGGGTTTTATTATCATTTCATTTTGTTTTTCTTTTGTTTGATTATATTTTAAGATCCCAGTACCCAAGGTAATTTCAGTTGAGTACAGCTCACTAGTTGAGTGCAGCTGACTTCAACATTCAAGAACAGCAAACCTTGGGGAAAAGAAAGAAACTGATTTTCAGATTTATCACATTACAACATTGAATTCCAGTATTCAACAAAAAATTTACAAAACATGCAAAGAAATATGAAAGTAAGGCCCACTCAGAAAAATAAATAAATTGATAGAAACCATCCTTGATGAATCCCAGATATAGGAATTACTAGAGAAATATTTAAATCAACTGTCTTAAATATGCTGAAATAGCTAAAGGAAACTATGGGCAAGTACTAAAAGAAAACAAGAAAATTATATTTGGACAAAATGAGAAAACTCTTATTTACCTCCATTGTATATTTGCTCCCTATTTTTCCTTGATAGTCAGAGATAGAAATTATACAAAATGAATCAACAGAATTTTTGGAGCTGAGAAGTACATTACATGAAATGAAAACTTCATTAGAGAGATTTGATAGTAAATTTTAGTTGACAGAAGAAAGAATCAGCTTATTTGAATATAGGACAATTGATATTATACATTCTGAGGAACAGAAAGAATAAAGAATGAAGAAAAGTGAAAGGGCCTAAGGGACCCATAGGGCACCATCGAGCAGACCAACATAAGCATTATGGAAGTCCCAGAAAGAGAAGAGAAAGTAAAAACATCAGAAATAATATTTGAAGGAATAATGACCGAAACTTCTCAAATTTGATGAAATACACAAATCCACATAAACAAGTCGCTCAAGAAACTCCAAGTAGTATAAAAATAAAGAGATCCACAGCAAGATACATTATAGTCATATTGTCAAAAGACAAAAACAAAGAGAATATTAAAGCAACAAGAGAGAAGCAGCTCATCATGCACAAGGGCTCCTCAGTACCCACAAAGATCAGAAAGCAGTGAGATACCATATTTAAAGTGCTGAAAGAAAAATAAAAGTCAACCAGTAATTCAATAGCAGCAAAAAAATCCTTCAAGAGTGAAGAAGAAATCAAGATATTCCCAGATAAACAAAAGTAGAGTTAGTTTTTGTTAATAGACATGACCTATAAAAAATGCTAAAGGGAGTTCTTCAGGTTGAAATGAAAGGATATGACATAATAGCTTGAAGCTATATGAAGAAATGAAGGACATGGGTAAAGTAACTACATAAATAACTCTACAACCCATATTTGTAACTCCTCTTTTTTCCTATATAAACTAAAAAGCAAATGAACAAAATAATTATAAATTTAAGTTGCTGGGCATACAACATATAGAGACATAATCTGAGGCCATAAATGTAAGATAATGTAAATATAAAATGTAAGAGAGTTTTAGCATATTATTGAAACTAAGTTCATATATTTCAAACAACATTGCTATAAGTTTAAGTTAATTTTAATCTCAGGGTAGCTACTAAACAGTAGTTAAAATACATATAGAAAAAAAGAAAAAGGGACTCAAAATGGTACACTACAAAAAATAAACTATAAAAAAGACACTAACGGAGAAATTAAAGAACAAAAACATATAAAGAGATACAGAAAACAGTGAAATGGCAGAAATAAGTTCTTCCTTACCAGTAATTACTTTAAATGCAAATGGATTAAACTTTGTAATGTAAAAGCAGAGATTTGGAGAATGGATAAAACTATGATCCAACCTACAAGAGTTCCAATTTAGATAAAAGAAACAAAAAGAGTGAAAGCAAGAGTATTGAAAAAACATTCCATAAAAATAGCAAACCAAAAAAAGAGCTGTGGTAGCTATATCATTATCATACAAAATAGATATTAAAATAAAAATGGTTACCTACTTAACAGATGCATGTTTTGCCTAACAACACCTAATTGTCCTATGTACAAGTGGAAATGCACTACATCTCTCCAGAATCGGGTGCAAGTACTTAGGTACCATTCACTCTTAAACTTCATATCCTATGACTTAAATACAATAATATAAACAGTACAATTTATGTCATATGATAAGAGGATAACAGGATATTTGCTTATGTACAAATGCAAACATATTCAAAACAAAACAGGGAGGAAGTATTCATACAATTACATCCCTCATTTCTGTAACTAGTCATGTGGTCATAGTTCATATTTATCACTACCTTCTTCAACTACCCATTTCATGTTCCCTTTGCCATCAGCAAGCAATTCAGCTGTCTGTGGTTCTTTGCCAGGTGGGGTGACCCAAACCTTCATTCCTAAAGTTTCTGGGCCATTGGTAGCCTTGCCTGGATTAGGTTGTTGCAGTTTTCCATTAAATTTCATCACAAGGCATGGTACTACTAAGAGACGCCCTAGGGGATCCCCCGTATTCCAGGAAAACTCTTCTTTACCTCCATTGTGTAATTGCACATCTATTTCCCCTTGATAGTCAGGATCAATCACCCCACACAAACAGTGATCAGTGATCCCCTTATGTGCCTGTTGATTCAGTGGCATGAGAAGCCCAAAGTGGCCAGCTGGCAGTCTTAACACCCAACTCAAATGGAACCATTCTTGTATCTCCTGGTATGAGAACTCCTCCTTTTGGAACTTAGACCTGTAGATCAGCAGATCTTAAGATGTCAGAGACTGGAAGTGAAAATTTTCTTAGTGGATCACAAGGGGTGATAGTGAGTGGTGCCACTCCCATTTCCACTCCTTGATTCCTGGACCCATGAATACCGGCCTTAAAAGAAACAGCACCATACAGTGGACACTGATTCAGAGCATATAGAGCCTACTGGAGGACATTGCCAGAGCAATGTTGTCACCACAATTGGGTCTTCAAAAGGCCATTCCTCCATTCTATCAACCCAGCTGTCTCTGGATAATGGGAAATATGGTTAAGACCATAGAATTCAATGAGCATGTGCACATTTCTGCAATCCATTTGCTGTGAAGTGGGTTCCTTTATCAGAAATAATGCTGTATAAATATCATAATGGTGGATAAGGCATTCTGCAAGTACATAGATGGTGGTTTTTGCAGAACCATTGTATTCAGGGAAGGAAAAACCATATACAGGGTATGTATCTATCCAAGTTAGAAGAAATCACTGCCCCTTTCCTGGGGCTGAAAGTGGTTCAATGTAATCAATCTGCCACTTGGTAGCAGGTTGATCACCTCAGAGAATGGTGCCATATCAGGGACTGTGCAGGTTTGAAAGGATTATGTCCCATAGAAAAGCCATGTTTTAATCCTGTACATCTCATGCAGGCAGCCATTTCTTTTAATCCCTATTCAGCTGGAGGTTGGCAACTTGATTAAATTATCTCCATGGATGTGAGAATGATAGAGGGAGGAGGGCTGGGGACATAAATGAAATCAGAATGATTTGATCAGTGGCTGGAAAAATATTTGCAAGCCCCCTTCAGGGAATGGTGAGAACGGGGAGAAATTCAACTTCCCCCAAGTTGAATTCTTGATATTCTCACAAGCAGTG
>PVIY010003308.1:77500-114934 GCA_004026745.1 Myrmecophaga tridactyla | reverse complement strand
GGACTCATTTCTGTTCTGGGCTCATGTATTTGGTTTGTTTAAATGAGGTATCCAGGCAGGTTGATTTAGGGTGTGTGTTACAGAAGATTTAGGTTCTAGACACCAAAGGTTCTCTGCCTTCGTTCTCATACAGAAGGTGGGGCTCTAGAATACATACACTATCATCCTCTACCTGTATTCAAAGTTACCTTAGTCCCCCCAAGTTGGCTTCTTTTTTTATCTCTAATTGAATCCTGACCTCTTTTTCAGTTGTTTTAACAGTCGTTGTATGTAGCAATGCTGACTTTCAGAGCTGCAGAACTCCAGTTCTGATCTTTTGTGTCACTGAGGTACCCAAAAGTCTGGGGAAATACCAGCCTATACACATATAGCAGAGAAGCAGTTCAAGAATCTAGAAATAGACTTACAACTTTGGACTAAGTGTGACTGTTTAAAAGCTTACAATCTAGGCTCCAATTATAAGTAGTTTCTGAAAGAGACCTTAGTATATTTGTTCCTTTATTTCTGGCTTATTTTGCACAACACAATGTCCCTGAAGTTCATTCACTTCATTGTGTGTTTCGCGACTCCATTCCTTTTTGTAACTGCACAATATTCCATCATATGTATAAATCGCAGTTCGCCATTCTGCTTCTTAGTTCCCTTCAGTCCCCTCCATCTATTGGGTATCATGGATAATGTTCAAAAAACCAATCCATATCTTACAGTGTCCTCACTTTGTTGTATAATCATCAGCACTCTCAATTTTAGACAATTTTCATTGGTCCAAAGAGACAAAGAACTGACAAACACAGTCTCCCACCAAATATCAAATCTAAACCTTCCCTTATCACTTGTTCCCCGCCTCCCTCCAACAATTATTTATCGCTGGTATACTGTGATACCGTTGATTTCTTCCTGTTAACTATAGGCCATAGCATGCAATATTAGTTTCCCCCCACACCCCTCTTGGTGACTCTTTGTACAAGATCAAACCTTTGTAGTTCATACAAGAACTAATTTATAATCACAGAGGTAATTATAAAACACGACTCTATACAACCCCTTTCAATCCCAGCACTTTCAATATGACAGTGTTGTTTATAACCCCACTAATGGACTACCTTCACTTCTATCCATTCCATTACATTTAAGTTCAACATCAATATATAGCTTTTCCCCCATCTCTAGCTTCTGTGTACCTCTAAGACCCCTATATTCTACATTGTTAGCCTCTGAGTTGACCTTTATGAGAGTCATAATAGAGAAATCATACGGTATCTATCCTTTTGTGTCTGACTTATTTCACTCAGCATTATGTTCTCAAGGTTCATCCATGTTGTCATATGCTTCAGGACCTCATTTTGTCTTACTGCTGCATAACATTCCATCATATGTATATACCACATTTTGTTTATCCACTCATTTGTTGATGGGTGCTTGAATTGTTTCCTCTTTTGATGATAGTAAATACTGCTACTATGAACATGAATGTGCAAATGTTTGTTCGTGTTTCTGCTTTCAGCTATTCTGGGTGTGTTCTAGTTTGCTAGCTGCTGGAATACAATATACCAGAAACAGAATGGCTTTTAAAAAGAGGAGTTTAGTCAGATGTTAGTTTACAGGTCCAAGGCTGAGAAAATGTCCCAATTAAACAAGTCTATAGAAATGTCCAATCTAAGGCATCCAGGGAAAGATACCTTGGTTCAAGAAGGCCGATGAAGTTCACGGTTTCTCTCTCAAGTAGGAAGGCACATGGTGAACACAGTCAGGATTCCTCTCTCATCTGGAAGGGCACATGGCGAACATGGCATCTTCTGCTAGCTTCCTCTCCTGGCTTCCTGTTTCATGAAGCTCCCCAGGAGGCATTTTCTTTCTTCATCTCCAAAAGTCGCTGGCTGGTGGACTCTGCTTCTCGTGGCTATGCTGTTCTGCTCTGCTCTCTCTGAATCTCTCATTCTCCAAAATATTTCCTCTTTTATAGGACTCCAATGAACCAATCAAGACCCACCCACATGGGTGGAGACATGTCATCATCTAATCCAGTTTAACAACCACTCTTGACTAAATCACATCATCCAAAGAGATGATCTGATTATAGTTTCAAACATATAGTATTGAATAGGGATTATGTTACCTTTATGAAATTGGATTTTGATTAAACATGGCTTTTCTAGGGGACATACATCCTTTCAAACCAGCACATTCCACCCTCTGGACCCTAAAAAGACATGTTTTCCCCATATACAAAATACATTCATTTCATAACAATATCACAAATCCTTAAACCTTTTCAGTAGCAATATGCATGAAATACAAAGTTAGAAACAGTAAAAACTCCTATCAAAGTTAGTTACAGGCATGGTCTGTTCTAAGGCAAAGTTCTCTGGCTCTGGACCTTTGAAAACTTATAAGAGGTTATTTGCTGCCAACATACAAAGAAGGACCAGTCATGGGATACATATATGCATTTCCATAGAGAGGAAAGAACACAAGGGTCACCAGACTCATACAGTTTCGAAAACCCACAGGGCAAAGCCCATTAGATTTCAAAGTCTGAGAATCATTTATCCTCGGGGCTTCTGAAAGTGGCAGTCCCACCCTTTCCAAGGGCCTACACAGAGGCCTGCCTCTCTTCGAATGCAATCTTGGGGAACACTGGGGAGACCACCTTTTTTTTGGCTCCACCCACTTCAAGCATTAGGACTGCACCCGGGCTCTCTGCCATCTGCAGGGCACATGCTAAGCCCCTCCAAGTGGTGGCAGCCAGGCTCTCCCCAAACCCCAAGGAATGTGCTTCACCTTCTCCAAGGCATGACTCTTCCACTGCAACGAGGTGGAAGGCCCATCCTCTGCCTTTGGGGCAAACTCACCCTCTCCACGGGCTTGGGTGGGCCCGCTCTCCTGGCCCGAGGCTTGTTGACTTCAGACCTCAGTCTCCATGGTTTTGCCTCTGAAGTTATTTTTCCTCTAATGTGTTCCTTTTCTGAACCCCCCAGTCCAGACTGGCAGCAGCTCTGTTTATACATGTCCCACAGCACTGTCATTGGCTTTCTATGTAGTAGCCTTGGATCGTGCCCATCAGATATAAGGAGTTTCCACAAATCATTCCTGGATAGCTCCATATCCAATCCTGGCTTTCTCTGAAATGCCTGTCTGGTTCCACATTTGGCCAAGACCTCAGGTGGGGCACAATTCTCTATGGTCTCCCTTCCTGGAAGCCCAGAATTTTCCAGAACATCAATTTCTGGTTTCTGTGTACCCAAGAGTTCAGTTCTTAGCTTATCTCTTTCCTGTCGCATTTCACTACAAGCTGTGAGGAGAAACAAGGCTGCATTTTCCACATTTAATTTGGAGATCTCTTCTGCTAAATATCCAAGTTCTTGGCTTTTAAAATCTGCCTTCCAGCCAAAGCCACTCATCAATTTTGCCATATTATCTGCAATTTTAAAACAAGGATTGCCTTCCTTCTAGTTGGCAATAGCACATGCCTCATTTCTGTCTAGAGCCTGCTTAGAAGTATCTTTAAAGTAGATGTTTCTACCAACAGTCTCTTCAAAGCATTTTAGGCCTTCTCTATCAAGCTCCTCACAATTCCTCCAAAATCTTCCCCTTCTCCATTTAAAAAGCTGTTCCAACATGTTTAGTATTTGCAAACTACAGCAGCACCCCAGTCCTCTGGTACCAAAATCTGTTCTAGTTTGCTAGCTGCCAGAATGCAATATACCAGAAATGGAATGGCCTTTAAAAAGGGGAATTTAATAAGTTGCTAGTGTATAGTTCTAAGACCGAGAAAATGTCCCAATTAAAACAAGTCTATAGAAATGTCCAATCTAAGGCATCCAGGAAAAGATACCTTGGTTCAAGAAGGCCGATGAAGTTCACGGTTTCTCTCTCAAGTGAGAAGGCACATGGTGAACACAGTCAGGGTTCCTCTCTCATCTGGAAGGGCACATGGTGAACATGGCATCATCTGCTAGCTTTCTGTCCTAGCTTCCTGTTTCATGAAACTCCCCAGGAGGCATTTTCTTTCTTCATCTCCAAAAGTCGCTGGCTGGTGGACTCTGCTTCTTGTGGCTATGCCATTCTGCTCTGCTCTCTCTGAATCTCTCATTCTCCAAAACATTTCCTCTTTTACAGGACTCCAATAAGCCAATCAAGACCCACCCAAAAGGGTGGAGACATGTCGTCACCTAATCCAGTTTAACAACCACTCTTGACTAAATCACATCATCCAAAGAGATGATCTGATTACAGTTTCAAACATACAGTATTGAATAGGGATTATTTTACCTTTATGAAATGGGATTTTGATTAAAACATGGCTTTTCTAGGGTGCATACATCCTTTCAAACCAGCACAGTGTATATACTGGGTATTGGTATTTCCAGGTCATAGGGACACTTGGTATTTAGTTTTCGAAGGAACTGCCAAACTGTTGTCCACAGCAGCTGTACCATTATACATTCCCTACCAGCAGTGATTAAGTGTTCCATTTCTCCACATCCTCTCCAATATTTGTAGTTTCCTGTTTAATAGACATGATTCTTGTAAGTGGGAGGTGGTATCTCATTGTAGTCTTGATTTGCATTTCCCTTATAGCTAATGAAAATGGGCATCTCTTCATGTGCCTTTTAGCCACTTGTAGTTGCTCTTTGGAAAAGTGTCTATTCATATCATTTGCCCATTTTTTAAATTGGGCTGTTATTCTTTAGTTGTTGAGTTTTATCATGTATTTATGTATAAAAGATATTAAGCCTTTGTCTGATATATGGTTTCCAAATATTTTCTCCCATTGCCTTTTTTCAATGTCCTTTGAGGCACCAAAGCTTTTGATTTTGAGGAGTCCCATTTATCTATTTTTCCTTTTGTTGCTTGTGCTTTAGGTGTAAAGTTAAAAAGCTACCTCTTAATACTAAGTCTTAAAGATGTTTCCCTATATTTTCTTCTAGGAGTTTTATAGTACTGTCTCTTATATTTAGGTCTTTGATCCATTTTGAATTAATTTTTGTGTAGGATGTAAGGTAGGGGTCCTCTTTCATTCTTTTGGCTACTAATATCTAGTTCTGTCATGCCCATTTATTGAAAAGACTATTCTGTCCCAGTTCAGTGAATTTAGGGGCCTTATTGAAGACTAATTGACCATAGATTTGATGGTCTATCTCTGCACTCTTGATTCAGTTCTATTGGTCAATACTTCTATCTTCATGCCAGTACCATGCTGTTTTAACCACTGTGGCTTTATAATAAGCTTTAAAGTCAGTGATCCAGTTTGCTAGCAGCTGGATTGCAATAAACCAGAAATGGAACTGTTTTTAAAAAGGGGAATTAAGTTTCAAATTTACATTTCTAAGGACATGAAAATGTCCCAATTAAGAAAGTCTATACAAATTCCCAAATTAAAGTAAGGATATAGAAATGTCCAATCTAAGGCATAAGGGAAAGATACCTTGGTTCAAGAAGGCCAATGACATTCAGGGTTTCTCAACTGGAAAGGCACATGGCAAACATGGCAATGTCTGCTAGCTTTCTCTCCAGTCTTCTTGTTTCATGAATCTCTCCCAGGAGCGTTTTCCTTCCTCATTTCCAAAGGTCCTCTGGCTGCATGGGTTCTTGTGGCTCTCTGGACTTTCCAAAATTCTTCCTCTTTTTAAGGATTCCAGTAAACTAATCAAGGCCCACTTGAAATAGGGGGAGTCACAGCTCCCTCTAATCAAAGGTTAATACCCCCAGTAGGGTGAGTCACATCTCCGTGGAGCTAATCTAATCAAGCTTCCAACATACAGTGCTGAATAGGGATTAAAAGATGGATCAGGATCAAAACATGGTCTTTCTAGGGTATGTAAGCCTTTCACACCAGCACAGGCAGGAAGCATTAGCCCTCCTGTTTCACTCTTTTTTATTAGAATATTTTTAGCTTTTCAAGGTCTCTTTCCATTCCAAATAAATTTGATAACTGGCTCTTCCAAGTCTTCAAAGTAGGTTGTTGGAATTTTTATTGGTATTGCATTGAATCTGTAAATCAATTTGGGTAGAATTGACATCTTAACAACATTCAACCTTCCTATCCATGAGCATGGAATGTCTTTCCACTTATTTAGATCTTCTTTGATTCCTTATAGCAATGTTTTGTAGTTTTCTGTGTACAGGTTTTTAACATCCCAGGTTAGATTTATTCCTAGATACTTGGCTCTTTTAGTTGCTTTTTTTTTTTTCTGTGTGCTGTATGACGGGGTCACATTTCATTCTTTTTACATGTGAGTATCCTGTTATTGCAGCACCATTTGTTGAATTTTTTTGTTAGTTTGTTTTTGTTGTTTCCTTGTTTGGGAAGTACATGGGCCAGGAATAGAATCCAGATCTCCTGCATGACAGGCGAGAATTCTACCATTGAACTCTGCTCACACCTCCTAGTTGCTATTTTGAATGGAATTTTTTCTTTAATTTTCTTCTCAGCTCATAGAAATGTTGTGTATAGAAATGTTACTGGTGTTTGTACATTAATCTTGTTTCCTGCCACTTTGCTGAATTTTCTTATTAGCTCAAGTAGCTTTGTCATGGATTTCTTAGGGTTTTCCAAATATAGGATCCTGTCATCTGCAAATAATGGAAGTTTTACTTCTTCCTTTCCTATTTGGATGCTTTTTATTCCTTTCTCCTGCCTGATTGCTCTAGCTAGGACTTCTAGTACAATGTTGAATAATAGTACCACTTGTCTTGGGCATCCTTGTCTTGTTCCTAATTTTAGGGGGAATGCTTTCAAACTCTCACCATCAAGGATGATGCTGGCTATGGGTTTTTCATATATGCCCTTTATAATATTGAGGAAGTTTCCTTCAATTCCTGTCTTTCAAAGTGTTTTTATCAAAAAAGAATGTTGAATTTTGTCGAATGCTTTTTCAGCATCAATCGATATGATCATATGATTTTTCCCTTTTGAGTTGTTAATGTGCTGTATTACATTGATTGTTTCTCTTGTGTTGAACCACCCTTGCATTTCTGGCATAAGCCCCACTTGGTCATGATGTATAATTCTTTTAATGTGCCATTGGATTCAATTTGCTGGTATTTTGTTGAGAATTTTTGCATCTATGTTCATTAGGGAGATTGACCTATAGTATTCCTTTCTTGTAGCATCTTTATCTGGTTTTGGTATCAGAGTGATGTTAGCTTCATAAAATGAGTTAGGTAGGACTCCTTTTTCCTGAAAATTTTGAAAGAGTTTGAGCACAATTGGTGTTAGTTCTTTTTGGAATATTTGATAAAATTCCCTGTGAAGCCATCTGGGCCTGGGCTTTTCTTTGTAGGAAGATTTTTGATGACTGATTGAATCTCTTTATTTGTGATTGGTTTGTTGAGATCTTCTCTTTCTTCTTAAGTCAATGTAGCTTGTTCATGTGTTTCTAGGAATTTTTCCATTTCATCTAGGTGGTCTAGTTTATTGGAAAAAAGTTGTTCATAGTATCCTCTTATTATTTTTAAACATTTCTTCAGGATCCATGGTAATGACTCCCCCCACCCTCATTTCAGATTTTGTTTAATTGTGTCCTCCCTCTTTTTTTCTTTGTTATACTAGCATGAGGTACTTAGATTTGATTTATTTTCTCAAGGAACCAACTTTTGGCTTTGGTGATTCTTTCTATTGTTTTTTGTTCTCCAGTTCATTATTTCTGCTTTAATCTTTGTTATTTCTCTTTTTCTATTTGCTTTTTAGAAAAAAAGTTTGCTAGTTTGCTGTTCTTTGTGAAGTTCCTCCAGGTGAATAATTAAGTCCTCAGTTTTTGCTCATTCTTGTTTTTCATATAGGCTTTAGAGCAATAAATTTCCCTCTCAACGCTGCTTTTGCCACATCCCATAAATTCTGTTATGTTGTATTATCATTTTTATTCATCTCTGGTTATTTACCAATTACTCTAGCAATTTCTTCTTTGACCCACTGATTATTTAGAAGTGTGTTGTTTAATCTCCATGTATTTGTGAAAGTTCCAGTTCTTTGGTATTTATTAATTTCCAGCTTCATTCCGTGGTGGTCAGATAAAGTGCTTTGAATAATTTCAATCTTATTAATTTTATAAAGACCTGTTTTGTGTCCCAGCATATTACCTATCCTTGAGAATGTTCCATGTTCATTAGAAAAGAATGTATATCCAGGTGTTTTGGGGTGTAACTCTATATATGTGTGTGTTATATGTTAGGTCTAATTCCTTTGTCACATTGTTTAAGTTCTCTATTTCCTTTTTGATCCTCTGTTTGGTTGTCCTATCTATGTGGAGAGTAATGTATTGACTTCTCTCACTATTATTTTTAAAACATTTATTACTCCCTTCAGTTTTGCCAATGTTTGCCTCATGTACTTTGGAGCTCCTTGATTGGGAGCTCCAAAAAATAAACATTTATGATTGTTACTTCTTCTTGGTGAATTGTCCCTTTTATTAATATATAGTGTTCTTTATCTTTTATGACATCTTTACATTTAAAGTCTATTTAATCTGATATTAACATAGCTACTCCTGCTTTCTTTTGGTTACAACTTGCATAGAAGATATTTTTCCATCCTTTCACTTTCAATTTGTTTGTATCCTTGGGGTAAGATGAGTCTCTTGTAGGCAGCATATAGATGGATCATGTTTTAAAATCCATTTTGCCAATCTGTATCATTTAATTGGTGAGTTTAGTCCATTAACATTCAAAGTTATTACAGTAAGATCAGTGCTTGATTCTATCTTATCCTTCAGTTTTTATTTGTCAGATCTATATATTCTTTTCCCCTTCTCTCTTTTTATCCTCTAAGTTACTGTTATTGATACTCTTCAAGTCTGTACTCTCCGCTAGAGCTCCTTCTATTGTCTCTTTTTTTCAGGTGACAGAACTCCTTTCAGCATTTCTCGTAGGGCAGGCCTCGTGTTGACAAATTCTCTTAGTCTTTTTTTTTTTTGTCTGAGAAGATTTTAATCTCACCCTCAATTTTGAATGACAACTTGGCTGGATAAAGAATTCTTGGCTGGAAGTCTTTCTCATTCAGGATCTTAAAAATATCATACCACTGCCTTCTTGCCTTCATGGTGCTATTGAGTAGTCCAAACCCAGTCTCATGTGTTTTCCCTTGCATATAATGAATCTCTTTTCTCTTGCTGCTTTCAGGACTTTCTGCTTCTCTTCAAAATTTAGCAATCTGATTAGTATGTGTCTTGGTGTAGGCCTTTTGTGGATTTATTCTATTTGGGTTTTCTTCTTCTTTGATAAGTGTATTTATGTTCTTATAATAATTGGGAAGTTTCCCCCATTATCTCTTTAACTAACCTTCCTTTATTCTTCTTTTCTCCTTTTGGGACACTGATGACTCATTTTTGTCCTCCTGTTGTCAATCATTTCCCTGAAATCCTATTTCATTTTTTTCTGTCTTCCTTGCCATTTGTTCTTTTGTGCACTCAAGTTCAATTCTCTTGTCTTCTAGCTCACTTATTCTCCTTCATCCTCTTCACATCTGCTGTGGTTTGTCTTTAGTACATTTTATATTTGTTCTACAATATTTTTCACCTCTGTGAGAGCTGCTATTTTTCTATTTACTCTTTCAAATTCTTCTTCATGCTCTTCCAATGTGTTCTTGGTATCCTTTATGTCTTTATGAACATCCTTGATTAGTTGCTCCAAATTCTGTGTCCCTTCCAATGTTTTAATTTGGTCACTTGGCTGGGCCATTTCTGCTTGAATCTTCACATGCTTTGTAATTTTTTGTTGTGTTCAGGGCATTTGATTATCTCAATAAGGTTGTTTTGCAAGTTGGTTTCCTTTACTCATCTAAGGTTTTGTATTTGCTTAAGTTTGCTTTGAAGATCTTCTTTTGCACTCGGTTTCTCAGTAACTCCCCACCACACTGAGGCCCAGATCTCAAGGAAGAGGTGCAATTCTACTTGAGGCTTCCCCACAGGTGGTGCTCTTGAGCCACCTCTTCCCCTCAGGCCTGCCTCTCCCTGACAGCGGTGGCCATCTGATCAAGACGGAGACACAGTGGAGTTCCAACCAAGGCTGCTGATTTTGGTACACTCTGAAAGCAGCCAACCCTGGAGTTGGGGAGAGAGCAGTGTGCACCTCAGCAGAGAACCCACTTATGGGTCCCCAGACTCCCACTTGCGGTGACCTTGGGTGGTGGGGCTGGGTATTTCCACTGCTCCTGCCCACAGTCAGCCTGGAAGTTTCTGATGGTTGGTCACAGCACATGACAGGTGGCTGGTCCCAGTTCCCGATGGGGCAGCTGGTCCTGCACCCAGTAGGGCAGCTGTTCACAGCACCCGGCAGGATTTCGTGTTACAGTGAGTGGCTGGGCGTGTTTCCCGTTTCCCCATGGGAGCTCCCAAACTGCAGAGCTGCATGGGGAGATCTCCCAAGCCAGCTCCGGGGTAGTCTGGAGTGGAGGGACCGATGCTCCTTTAGACCTGCACCACTCCCCACGCTGCTGTTTGCCCCTGAGCCATGCTCAAGTACACTTACCCCGTTTTCTCCGTCTCAATTTCTCCATTTTTTCATCCAGGACCTCCCTATACAATTTAGAAGCCCTTCTTTGGTCACTCAAACAGTCCCAGTCATTTCTCTTCCCTTCTCTTATTGCACCACAGAGCACGAGTGAACTCATCCTATCCTATTCTGCCGTCTTCCAGGAAGCCTCAGTGACCACTTTTCCTTAGCTAGAAGCTTATTAATTTTTAATTCGTTTTTTATTTTTTGGGGTGCATGGTCCGGGAATCAAACCCAGGTCTCCCACATGAAAGGCAGACATTCTAACCACTGAACTACCCGTGTACCCAGGCTTATTAATTTCATTAATTTATGTAGAGAACCATTTATGGCTTTCATTGATTTTCTCTGGCAGGGGCCTTAGCAGTCCACCACGGTGTTCCTTGTATGAACCATCCATTGGCTTGAAGGGAAAAAGCCATCTCTATAGCAGGACATGGAACCAGAGACCAGCAAGGGCAGGGCCTGTGTGACCAATCCTGATAGAGCAGGACTTCCTCACATTAGGTGCATAGGTCCCTGAGTATAAGGGTCTACAAACACCCTAAAATTCCAAGCGAAATTTTGAGTGGATTTTTGTTTTCCTGAGGATCCCATAGATCCCATAGATTTTAACCAAGAATAGATTAAAATCCTAGAAGGAAAGACTAAGTCAGTCTTTTCTTTTCAGACTAAGCAGACTTGGAGAAGGAAGCCACCAGGTACCCTCTTAGAACCAGCCCTGTTAGAGCTTTCATAGCTGTCAGGAGAAAGGCTGAAACATGGACTCATGGCAGAAACAACTGAGCATTCATTTTTGTGTTCTAACTGTACTTCAAGTTCTTTCTAAAACCAGACCCTAGGAATGAGTGCCTAGGTTCATGTATACCCTGGACTTGGTCCACTCTACAGGGTGTCAGGAGTTATGTACACATGCTTGGGTATTCACCTACATTAAACCCCAGGACAGAAGGTGTGACAGCAGACCTCCTTCCTCCATGGCAGCTGTGTGCCCTTTGTGGATTTCAGAAGTAGCAGTCACGTGGAAAATCCGCTGACCTTTTCCTCAGAACCAGGTGTGATTGAAGAGGTGCCTCCCATGTCCATCACCCACTCTTTTGCCTGATGCTTCCCCTTCAGTTTGTGATGATAGAGCAGAAAATAATTTTCTTAGAAGATAATTAATAACAACTGAAAACACAAACATATTTCTCCAATGCAATATGTTTTCAGAGATTCTGGGTCTAGTTCAGCGGCCAGATGAGTTGATCGATGCTTTCACTCTGTTAACTGGGTAAGCCCATCCATCACCTTGAGGAAGCCCACTTTATTCTTGGTGGCATGATGGGTCACCAAAATGTGGAATGGGCACAAGAACTAGGAGATCCTCTCAGAATACTTCCCCAGAAAGGCATTTTCATGAATGAGATTGTCCAAGCAAATGACACCAAACCTTCCCAGGTTTTCTACTCAGTTGCTGCATTGTCTGTCAATGGTATTTTTTTATTCTTGACCTTGGCATGTCCACATTTCAGAATGAACTCCTGGACAGACTTCAGAATTGGAAATCCCGAGGTCACAGTTAGTTCTACTGCACACAGCATTTTTACGGTTGTGGGGGTCACTTCTGCAAATACACCACTGACAATCTTCCTCAAGCAAAGTCTTTCAGTGGTCCTCTGCACCAATAAACCTACCCCATTGATGCTATGGATGTGTGCTACAAAGGCCAAGGAATGTTTATTTGGCATTTCCAAGCCATGAGGTTTCATTTCTAGCTGTTTGAGGCATATCCTGTCATATTACTGCCACTGAGAATTAATTAAGGATGATTCCAGTTACTTACACGTGAGATGTTTCCCTTACCTCTGCTTCTTTTCCAGAAGTGCCTGCTTTGCCTGGGTAGCTTGAGGGCCTGATAAGCCTTCCTCTTTTGCAGGAGATTTTCTGGAACCAAAGGGATCCTTTTTCTTGGCTCTTCCTCTGCCATCTCTTTGAGTCTGCAGTTTACAGTTCATGCACTCCCAATGACATTTTAAAGAAATTTTTAAAATAAGAAAAAAGGCTTCTTTATACCTACCTGCATATTTACCATTTCCAATATTTTCTATTAGTAATTTGTATATATACAGATTTCTATCTGGTATCATTTTGTTGGCATAAGGACTTCCATTTTTCTGGTAGTGGAGTTCTGCTTGTGATGAATTCTTTCAGCTTTTGTATTTCTGAAAATATTTTTATTGCACCTTCATTTTGTTTTACCTTTTTTTTTAAATTGTATAGCATCACATATATACAAAGCAAAGAAATAAAAAGGCAATAGTTCTCAAAGCACTCTTTAACAAGTAGTTATAGGACAGATCCCAGAGTTTGTCATGGGCTACTATATGATCCTCTCAGATTTCCTTCTAGCTGCTCCAGAATATAAGAGGCTAGAGGGCTTAAATATAATTTCTTATCATCGCAATCATCTTTTTTTCCTTCTTTTTTTGTGAAAAATAACATATATACAAAAAAGCTATAAATTTCAAAGCACAGCACCACAATTATTTGTAGAACATATTTCAGAGTTTGATGTGGGTTACGATTCCACAATTTTAGGTTTTTACTTCTAGCTGCTCTAAGATACTGGAGACTAAAAGAGATATCAATTTAATGACTCAGCATTCTTATTCATTAGGTAAATCCTATCTTCTCTGTATAACTCCACCATCACCTTTGATCTTTCCATCCCTCTCTTTAGGGTTGTTTGGGCTATGGTGATTCTAAATTTTTCATGTTGCCACTAACATGGGGCCTGCCACTAATTTGGGGTAGGAAGATGGAACTATTTGAGGTTCTGGAGAGACTGGGCTAGGTTTCAGGACTTATCTGGACTGGGGACCCCTCTGGAGGTTGTAGGTTTCTTGAAAGTTACTCTAGTGCATGGAACCCTTGCGGAATCTTATATATTGCCCTAGGAATTCTTAAGGATTGGCTGGAATGGTCCTGGTTGGGGGTTGGCAGGTTATGATAGGTAGCAAGGTCTAACTGAAGGTTATATATGAGCTACTTCCAGAGTAGCCTCTTGACTGTATTTGAACTCTCTCTGCCACTGACACTTTATTAATTATACCTCTTTTCCACCTTTTAGTCAAGATGGAATTGTTGATCCCATGGTGCCCGGTCTGGATTCCTCCCTGGGAGTCATCTCCCACATTGCCAGGGAGACTTTCACCCCTGGATGTTGTGTTCCATGTAGGGAGGAAGCCAATAATTTCACTTGCAGAATTGGGCTTGGAGAGACTGAGGCCACATCTGAGCAACAAAAGAGGTCCTCTAGAAAGTAACTCTTAGGCATGCCTATAGGTAGTCTAAACTTCTCCACTACAAGCTTCACAAGAGTAAGCCTCCTGATTAAGGATATGGCCTATTGATTTGGGTGTCCCTAAAGTTTGACACAGTATCAGGGGATTCCCTGATGGTAAGGTTTAATAGTTCCATATTTTTCTCCCATCCTTCAGGAGGACTTTGCCAATACTTTCAGATTATCTGCTTAATACACTATAGGATGATCCAGGCATTACAATTACTATACAGGATTAAAGGACCTCTTTCTTATTCTGTGCTCCCTGTATTTCAGTTGTTCAAATGAACTATACAGAAAGGTTGAGTTAGATTATGCACTACAGAAAATTTCAGCTCCAGATGAAATAAACCTTTCTTCCATTGGTCTCATAGAGTACGTGTGGTTCTAAAATATAGACACTGTGTTCTAGTTTGCTAGCTGCTGGAATGCAATATACCAGGAACAGAATGGCTTTTAAAAAGGGGAATTTAATAAGTTGCTAGCTTACAGTTCTAAGGCCAAGAAAATGTCCCAATTACAAGTCTATAGATATGTCCAATCAAAGGCATCCAGGGAAAGACACCTTGGTTCAAGAAGACCGATGAAGTTCAGGGCTTCATTCCCAAGTGGAAGATACATGGCAAACACAGTCACAGTTTCTCTCTTGGATCTGAAAAGGCACATGGTAAACACGGTCAGGGTTCCTCTTTCATCTGGAAGGGCACATGGTGAACATGGCATCATCTGCTAGCTTTCTGTCCTAGCTTCCTGTTTCATGAAGCTCCCCAGGAGGCATTTTCCTTCTTCATCTCCAAAGGTCACTGGCTGGTGGACTTCTATTTCTCATGGCTATGCAGTTCTGCTCTGCTATCTCTGAATCTCCTTCATTCTCCAAAATGTTTCCTCTTTTATAGGACTCCAGAAACTTATGAAGACTCACCCAAATGGGTGGAGATATGTCATCACCTAATCCAGTTTAACAACCACTCTTGATTAAATCACATCTCCAGGGAGATGATCTGATTACAGTTCCAAACATACAGTATTGAGTAGGGATTATTCTGCCTTTACAAAATGGGATTTTGATTAAAACATGGCTTTTCTAGGGGACATTCGTCTTTTCAAACCAGCACATCCTACCTCTGGACCCTAAAAAAAGACATGTTTTCCCCATATACAAAATACATTAATTCCATAGCAATATCACAAATCCTTAAACCATTTCAGTAGCAATACAAATGAAATACAAAGTTAGAAACGTACAAACTCCTATCAAAGTTAGTTACAGGCATAGTCTGTTCTAAGGCAAAATTATTCTGTGTCTCTGGACCTATAAAACTCAGAACAAGTTATTTGCTGCCAATATACAAAGGAGGAACAGTTATTTTACATATACTCATTTCCATAGGGAGGAAAGAACACAGGGGTCACTGGACCCATACAGTTTCGAAAACCTGCAGGGCAAAGTCCATTAGATTTCGAAGTCTAAGAGTCATTTATCTTTGGGGCTTCTGAAAGCGACAGTCCCACTCTTTCCAAGGGCCTATGCAGAGGCCTGCCTCTCTCTGAATGCAACCTTGGGGGACATTGGGGAGATCACCTTTTTTCCGGCTCCACCCTCTCCAAGCATCAGGGCTGCACCTGGGCTCTCTGCCATCTCTGGGGCACATGCTCAACCCCACCATGTGGTGGCAGCCAGGCTCTCCCCAAACCCCAAACACTCTGTCCAAGACCTGAGACGGCATGACTCTTCCACTGCAACGAGGTGGAAGGCCCATCCTCTGCCTTTGGGGCAAACTCACCCTCTCCACAGGCTTGGGTGAGTCCACTCCCCTGGCCCAAGTCTTCTTGACTTCAGACCTCAGCCTCCATGGTTTTGCCTCTGAAGTTATTTTACCTCCAATGTGTCCCTTCTCTGAACCCCTCAGTCTGGCAGTGGCTCTGTTTATACAGGTCCCACAGCACTCTCATTGGCTTTCTATGCAGTAGTCTTGGACCATGCCCATCAGACATAAGGAGTTTCCATAAATCCTTCCTGGATAACTCCATGTCCAATCCTGGCTTTCTCTGAAATGGCTGGGATTTTTCACATTTGGTTAAATCCTCACACAGGGCACTATTCTCTGGGGTCTCCATTTCTGGAGGCCCAGAATTTTTCAGAACTTCAATTTCTGGTTTCTTTGTACCCAAGAGTTCAGTTTTCAGCTTCTTTCTCTCCTGTCGCATTTCACTATAAGCTGTGAGGAGAAACCAGGCTGCATTTTCCACATTTAACTTGCAGATTTCTTCTGCTAAATATCCAAGTTCATGGCTTTTAAAATCTGCCTTCCAGCCAAAGCCACTAGTCAATTTTGCCAGATGATCTGCCATTTTAAAACAAGGCTCACCTTCCTTCCAGTCTATAACATGTGTCTCATTTCTGTCTAAGACTTTATCAGAAGTGTCTTTAGAGTTCACATGTCTACCAACAGTCTCTTCAAAGCATTTTAGGCCTTCTCTATCAAGCTTCTCACAACTCTTTCAGAATCTTCCCCTTATCCATTTAAAAAGCTATTCCACCATGTTTGGTATTTGCAAACTGCAGCAGCATGCTCCCCACTCTCCAGTACCAAAATCTGTTCTAGTTTGCTAGCTGCCAGAATGCAACATACCAGAAATGGAATGGCTTTTAAAAAGGGGAATTTGATCAGATGCTAGTTTACAGTTCCAAGGCCAGGAAAATGTCCCAATTTAAAACAAGTCTATAGAAACGTCCAATTAAAGGCATCCATCCAGGGAAAGATACCTTGGTTCAAGAAGGCCAATGAAGTTCAGGGTTTCTCTCGCAAGTGAAAATTACATGGTGAACAGTCAAGGCTTCTCTCTCAGCTAGAAGGGCATATGGCGAGCATGGCATCATCTGCTAGCTTTCTCTCCTGGCTTCCAGTTTCATGAAGCTCCCTGGGAGGGGTTTTCCTTCTTCATCTCTAAAGGTCGCTGGCTCATGGACTCTCATGGTGCTGCAGCATTCTCTGCTCTCCGAATCTCTTTCATTCTCCAAAATGTTTCCTCTTTTATAGAAGTCCAGATACTTATCAAGATCCACCCAAATGGGTGGCGACATGTTGTCACCTAATCCAGCTTAACAACCACTCTTGAGTAAATCACATCTCCAGGGAGATGATCTAATTACAGATTCAAACATAACGGTATTGAATAGGGATTATTCTGCCATTATGAAATGGAATTTTGATTAAAATTTGGCTTTTCTAGGGTCCATACATCCTTTCAAACCAGAATAAATTGTCTTTCTTACCCCTGTGTTCTGAATTATTTTAACCCCAATCTGTTCAGCTTCATTCTTATCTCTAAATATCAGGTTACATATATAAAACAGCCTCTCAAAATCCAGAAATAATAATCGCCACTCTGAACTTAATGTGTCTGCTCCAAAATGCACCTTCATTTTTAAATGCAATTTTGTTGATATATATTATATATTCACATACTATATTATCATCCAAAGTGTACAATAAGTGGTTCCCAGTATCATTATATAGCTGTGCATTCATCATCACAATTGATTTTTGCACATTTTCATTACTCCTCCCCCAGAAGAAAGAATAAAAATTAAAATAAAAGTAAAAAAACACCCAAAATATCACATACTCCCCAACCCCCTTTTATTATTTATTTATTTTTTGTCTTAATTTTCTTACTTATCTGTCCATACACTGGATAAAGGGAGTTTCACGTGGTCACAACTTAAAAGCTATATTGTTCTACAATCAATTTCAAGAAGCAACACTTTTGGATTACAGTTCAACAACTCTAGCTACTCTAGTATACCAAAAACTGAAAAAGTATATCTATGTACTGCATTAGAATAGCTTCCAGAATGAACTCTTGACTCTAGCTGAAATCTCTCAGCCACTGAAACTGTTTTTTTTCTCCTCTTTGGTCATGAAGTCTTTCTCAATCCCATGATGCCAGGGCCTGGCTCATCCGCAGAGTCATGTTCCATGTTTCCAGGGAGATTTACCTTCCTGGGAGTCATGTGACATATAGGGAAAAGGGCAGTGAGTTCACTTGTGGAGCTGGCTTAGAGAGAGAGGCCACATCTGAGAAACAAAAGAGGTTCTCTGGGGGGTGACTCTTAGGCATAATTATAAGAAGGTTTAGCTTCTCCTTTGAAGTAACAAGTTTCATAAGGGCAAGCCCCAAGGTCAAGGGCCTGGCCCATCAACTTGGCAGCCCCCAGTGCTTGTGAGAATATCAGGTCTTTCCCAAGTGGGGAAGTTTAATATTTCCACCTTTTCCACCAGTCTCTCAAAGGGACTTTGCAAATCCTTTTTTATCTTATGCCCAGATTACTCTGGGATGTATCAGGGCATCACACCAACCTGTACAAACCAACACAAAAGCTCACTCCCTATTCAAGTTTCCATGTAATTATGGTGTTTGAATAAGCTGACCATACAAGTTAAGTTAGATAGTGTGCTACAGAAAATATAAATTTTGCACCAAATAAACATCTCTTCCTTTGGTCTCACACAGAAGTTGAAGTTTTAATGTACAGTTAATATAATCATTTTACCTTTAGTCTTATTTACCTAAGTCCTAACCAGAACAGCTTCATTCATATCTCTAATTGAAGTCTGATTACTTTTTCAGTATTTCTGATAGTTGCTGTATGTGGTAATGCTGACTTTAATAGCTGCAGAACTCTATCTCTGGGTCTTAGGTGTCACGCAGATACCTAAATAACCAGGTTATACACAAAGAGCTCAGCTCAGAATTTAGAAATAACAGTTACAACTTCGGAATAGATGTGACTTCTGTAAGAGCCTACAATCTAGGACCCTTTACAATAGGCTTTTCCCTGATAACCTATGTTCTAAAATTCAATTCTCAGAGTTTGCAAATTATAGTTAGCCCATATGAGTGAGGCGTTATGTCTTTTCACTTCTTATTTCACTCAACATACTCTCTCAAGGTTCATTCACCTAGTTGCATGCCTCAAAACTTCATTCCTTCTTGCAGCCACTAATATTCCATTTTATGTATACACCACAGTTACCCTTTCATTCTTCAGTTGATGTACCCTTAGGCCACCTCCATCCATTGCAGATCTTGAACACTGCTGCCATAAACCCAGTTGCATCTTCATTTTTGAAAGATAATTTGGATAGTGTGCTTCTTTGAAAATATTTATGTACCCCAGAAAAGTCATGTTCTAATCCTGATTCAGTCTTATGGGAGCAGCTGTTTCTTTTAATCCTGATTCAATAATGTAGGTTGGAAATTTTTAATTAAATTACCTCCATGAGATGTGACACACACAGTTGTGGGTGTGATCTTTTGATTAGATGGAGATGTGACTTAACCCATTCCGGGTGGGTCTTGATTTGTTTACTGGGATCCTTTAAAAGGGGAAACACTTTGGAGAAAGGACAGAAGCCTCAGAAATGACAGAAGCCTCAGAGCCAACAGAAACTTCATAGCAGAGCTGACACAGATGCAGATATGTGGAAAACAGAGAGACAGATGTTTGGACATGCTTGGAGCCCAGCAGTTATTGCCATGAGATGTTAAGCAAACCAGAACCTGGAGAGAGCCAAGGGAAGCCAAGAGATAAAAGCCAGTCCTGGAGAAGTAAAGTGAGGAACCCCCACAGGAACAGAGGCTGAAAGCAACAGAGCCCAGGAGCAAGAGACCAGCAGATGCCAGCCACGTGACTACCCAGATGACAGAGGTGTTCCTGACCCACCGGCCTTTCTTGAATGAAGATAACCTCTTGTTGATGCCTTAATTTGGACACTTTCACTTCCTTAGAAGTGAAAACTTGTAACATATTAAATCCCCCTTTATGAAAGCCATTCCATTTCTGGTATAGTGTATACTGGAAGCTTTCAAACTAACACAGGTAGGTATAGAATTCTAGGTTGGTAGTTTTCATTCAGTACCTTAAACATGCTTTCCACTGTCTCTTAGCTTGCATTGTTTCCATTGTAATATCTGCTGTCATTCTTGTCTTTGTTCCTCTGTATATAATGTGCCTTATTTACTAGCTGTTTTTAAGATTTTCTCTTTATCATTAGTATTAAGCAATTTGATTATGATATGCTTTGGTAACATTTTTTCATCTTTTTGTCCCTGTGGTCTGTTGCTTTTTTAAGATCTGTGAACTGTTTTCATCAAATTCGGTAATTATTTCTTTAAATATTTTTGTCACCCTACCCTTCCTGTAGTCCAATTACACATAAATTAGAAATTTCCCTACAGCTGACTGACTCTCTTTTCATGTTTTTCTTTGTTTTTTCCTCCATGTTTTGTTTTGCATCGTTTCTATTGCTGTTTTCAGCTTACCCAACCTTTTTTTTTTTCTGAAGTGTCATCTGCTCTTATACATTGTATTTTTCACATCTTAAAGTTCCACTTGGGTCTTTTTAATATTTTCAATATCTCTATTTATCATTCTCAAGTTTTCCAATACCGTTGAAAACATGAAATATAGTTATACTAGAAAATTTTGTTTTCCTCTACTTATTCTTTCATCTGTGTCATAGTGATTTCTTTTTTCTGCTTGAGTTGTATTTTCCTGCTTCTTTGCATGACAGGTAATTTTTTATTGGATGCCAGAAATGATGAATTTTGCCACATTGGGTGTTAGATAATTATGTATTAAAATTTTTTTCTTGAACTTTATTCTGGGAAGTAGTGAAATTACCTGAGAATGATTTGATCCTTTTGAGGCTAGCTTTTAAGATTTATTAAGCAGGCCCAGAGCAGCTTTAACCTGGGGCTAATTTTACCCCATTACTGAGGCAATAGCTTTCTGTCTTAGTTTCCAGGAACCAAAACAAATACTATACAATGGATTGGATTAAATGATGGGAATTTATTGGCTCACCATTTTGAGGCTAGGAGAAGTCCAGCACTGAGATGTCAGCCTGGCAATGGCTTCTCCCCAAAGACTGCGGCATTCTGGGGCTGGATTCTAGGAACCCTTCATTCTTGACTTTTCTGTCACATGGCAATACACATGACACTTGTCCTTTCTCCTCTGGATTCCATTGACTTCTGGCTTCTTCCCTTTTTCTCTCTATGTCTGAATTTCATTTTGCTTATAAAGGGCTCCAGTAATCTGGATTACAGTTCATACTAATTCAGTTGGGCCACACCTTAACTGAAGTAACATTTTCAAGAGATCCTATTTACAATGAGTTCAAACCCATCAGAATGCAGATCAAGACCAAGAACACATCCAAGTTAGGTACACAGTTCAATCTACTGCACTTTCTGAGGGCTTTACCTGAATTATAAACTTTTTCACACCCTGGCAATTGGGAAAAAGAACTGTTCCCAATCCTGTGGAATCTTAGAGAATAGTGCCCTCTAAATCCTTCTGGGTTTTTTCCCCATCTTTGTGTATTTTTCCTCAAACACGTGAAATGCTAAACAAACAGATGAATACCCAAGAGGGACCTCTGCAAGTCTCCAGAATTCTCTTTCTTTGCAGCTGTGCCCTGCAATACTCATCTTGTGAATGCTAGCTGCTATGGCCTGTGTGGACTCCCAACTTCATATCTTTCGCTGTGTGTTTTAGTTTGTTAATGCTGCCAGAAAGCAACATACCAGAAATGGGATGGCTTTTAAAAAGGGGAATTTATTAAGTTGCACATTTACAGTTACAAGGCCATAGAAATGTCCAAACTAAGGCATCTGGAGAAAGATAACTTAACGCCAAAGAAAAAGCTGATGACATTCTCATTTTCTCATGACCAGGTCAGGAACACCTCTGTCAGCTGGATAGTCATGTGGTTGGCATCTGCTGGTCTCTTGCTCCTGGGCTCAGTTGCTTTCAGCCTCTGTTCCTGTGGGGGTTCCTCACTTTACTTTTCCAGGACTGGTTCTCATCTCTTGGCTTCCCTTGGCTCTCTCGAGGTTCTTTTAACTGGAAGGCACATGACAATGTCTGCTAGCTTTCTTTACCAGCTTCTTCAAATTGCTTCCTCAGGGGCTTTTTCCTTCTGTATGTCCAAATGTCTCTTGCTGTGTGGGCTCTGTTGGCACTGAAGCTTTTTCCAAAATGGTTCTCTCTTAAAAGGGCTGCATTAAGCAACTACACCTTGAATAGGTGGAGGCACATCTCCGTGGAAACCACCTAAGCAAAAGTTACCATGCACAATTGGGTGGGCCACATCTCCATGGAAACAATAAAAAAAGATCTCCCCCAGCAATATTGAATGAGGATTAAAAAGCATGGATTTTCTGGAGTACACAACAGTTTCAAACTGGCACACTGTGATACTGTCCGAGTTCCTTCTCCCTGTAGTACACCCTGGGAACTCACTCTAAGAAGTGAGCAGGGGAAATCATACAGCTCACTTCATTTGTTTCTTCTCCCCAGGGCCTGATGTCTAATATGTAATAGTCATTGTTTTATATATTTTGTTCAGTTTAGTTGTTTTAGGTGGGAGAGTAAACCTGATCTCTGTTATTCCAAATGGCCAGAATTGGAAATACACACTCAGAGTTTTTTAAAAATATATTTTTATTGACAAATCTTCACACACATACACATTCCATACATTGTGTACAATCAATGGCTCACAATTTCATCACAGAGCTGTGTATTCATCACCATGATAATTTTTTAGAACATTTGCATCATTCCAGAAAAAGAAATAAAAAAAAGAAAAAACTCATACATCCCATAACCCTTACCCCTCCTCTCTATTGACCTCTAATATTTCCATCTACCCAATTTGTTTTACCCCTTAACCCCCTATTATTTATTTACTTTTATCCATGTTTTTTTTACTCATACTCTGGAAAAAAGGAGCATCAGACACAAGGTTTCCATAATCACACAGTCACATTGAAAAAGTGATATTTTTATACAATCATCTTTAAGAATCAAAGTCAGTGAACCACAGCTCAGAAGTTTCAGGTACTTCCCTCTAGCCACTCCAATGCACCATAAGCTAAAAAGGGTTATCTATATAATGCATAAGAATAACCGCCAGGATAACCCCTTGACTCTTTGTAATCTCTCAGCCACTGAAACTTTGTCTCATTTCCTTCTTCCCCCTTTTGGTCAAGAAGACTTTCTCAATCCCTTGATGCTAGGTCCTGGCTCATCCAGGGAGTTCTGTCCCATGTTGCCAGGGAGATTCACACCCTTGGGAGTCATAACCCATACAGGGGAATGGGCAGTGAGTTACCTGCCAAGCTGGTTTAGAGAGACAAACCACATCTGAGCAACAAAAGAGATTTTCTGGGGGTGACTCAAAGACTAATTTTAAGTAGGTTTAGCATATTTTTTGCATGAATAAATTTCATAGGGGTGAACCCCAAGATTGAGTGCTTGGCCTATGGATTTGGTTATCCCCACTGCTTGCAAGAATATCAGAAATCTCCAAATTGGGTAGTCAAATATTTCTTCCTTTCTGCCCAATCCCCCATGGGGGCTTTGCAAATATTTCCTTATCCAGTGCCCAAATTACTCTGGAATATATCAAGGCATCACACTAACCTGGACAAACCAACAAATCTCATGCTCTATTCAAGATTCCATGTACTTTTGGTGTTCAATTAAACTGACCATGGAAGTTAAATTAGGTAATGCACTACCCAAAAGAAATTTTGCACCAAATAATTGTCTCTCCCTTTGGTCTCACACAGAAGTTGAAGTTTTAAAATATGGATGATATCATCCTTTACCCTCTGTTCAGATTTACCTTAATCCTACCCAGATCAACTTCATTCATCTCTCTACTTGAAATCTGATCCATTTTTCAACTTTTTAAACAGTTCCTATATGGGGTACTGCTGACTTTCATAGCTTCAAAGCTCTAACTCTGGGAATAACCAGCTTGTATACAAATAGTGCAGTATCTCAGATTTTAAAAATAACAGTTACAACTCCTGAATATATGTGACTGCTGTAAGAGCTTACAATCTAGGACCCTTTACAAGAGCCCCCAACCTGATAACCCATGTTCTTGACTTCAGTTCACGGAGTTTTTATATCATAGTTAGTCCATATGAGGGAGGCATGATAATATTAGCCTTTTTGTTCCTAACATTTCATTCAACATACAGTTAAGGTTCATTCACCTAGTTGCATGCATCACAATTTCATTCCTTCTTGTAGCAGTTCAGTAGTCCATTGTATGTATACACCATAGCCCCCTTCCATTCCTCAGTCCTTGTACCCTTAGGCCACCTCCATCCTTTGTGTATAAAGAGAACACTTCTGCCATAAACATCAGTGTGTCAATGTCCATTCTTGTCCCCACATTCACTTCCTACAGGTATATACTGAGCAATGGGGTTTCCAGATCAAATGGTAACCTCTCCCCTGGCCTTCTGTGGAACCACCATATAGCCCTCCAAAGGACTGTACCTCTCAGTTTCTCTACTGACAATGAATAGGTACATCTCTTTCTCTGCATTTTCTAGAGCACTTGTTTCTCTCTGTTCATTTTTAAAGTTTTATTCACACATCATACAATCCAACCCAAGTGTATAACATGCCTTCGCCACCATACTCTATCTGAAGACATTTCCTTTTCTTCCAAAAGAATCCATGCTCCTTTCCCAGTGCCCCCACCTGTTGACATTTAGTTTTGGCATAATGCCTTTGTTACATTCAGAGGAAGCATATTAAAATGTTACAGTTGTCTATAGATCCTAGCTTGCATTGATTGTACTTTTCCTGTATACCATCCAGTTTCAACACCATGCAACCTTAACATTCATTTGTTCTTCCTTATGCAAAAACTTTTTTTTTAAATTTGTACATTTAATCACCGTCATGGTCCACTCTAGGCATTCCTAAATTATACTGTCTCAGCCTTTATCCTCTATCTTTCCTTCTGGTTTCATACATGCCCCCAGCCCTTCTCCCTCAATCATACTCACATTCAGTTTCATTCAGTGTACTTATATTATTGTGCTACAATCAGGCAGTATTGTGCTATCCATTTCTGAATTTTTACAGTCTGTCCTCTTGTGCAGTCTTCAGCACCAATTGCCCAATCTCTACTCTCTTTCTATCTCCTGATAACTTGTGTTCTGAACTTTATCTCTCAAAGTTCACTCATTAATATTAATTCATATTAGTGAGACCTTATAATATTTGTCCTTTTGTTTCTGGCTAATTTCACTCAGCATAATTTCCTCAAGGTTCATCCATGTTGTTACATGCTTCATGACTTTATTCTGTTTTACAGCTGCATAGCATTCCATTGTACATATATACCACAGCTTGTTTAACCACTTATTTGTTGATGGATATTTGGGCTGTTTCCACCTCTTAGCAAACATAAATAATGCTCCTATAAACATTGATGTGGAAATGTCCATTTGTCTTCTTGCCCTCAGGTCCTCTGAATATATATCTAGTAATGGGATTGTTGGATCATATGGCAATTACATACTTAGCTTCCTGAGGAACCACCAAACTGCCTTCCAGAGTGGTTGTACCGTTTTACATTCCCACCAACAGTGGATAAGTGTGTTTCTTTCTCCACATCCTCTCCAGCACTTGTCATTTCCTGTTTTATTGATAATAGCCATTCTGGTGGGTGTGAGATGATATCTCATTGTGATTTTGATTTGCATTTCTCTAATAGCAGATGAAGTAGAGTTTCTTTTCATGTGCCTTTTAGCCACTTGTATTTCCTCTTAATGTCTTTTGCCCATTTTTTTATTGAGTTGTATTTTTGTTGTTACGTTGAAGAATCTCTTTATATATTCTGGATACTCAACCCTTACCTGATATGTGGTTTCCAAATATTGTCTCCCATTGTATAGGTTGTCTTTATACTTCCCTGACAAAGTTCTTTCATGCATGAAAGTGTTTAATTTTGACAAGATCCCATTTATCTATTTCTTTTCTTGAATGCTCATGCTTTGTATGTAAGGCCTAAGAAACCACCTCCTTTTATAGAATTCATAAGATAATTCCCTATATTTACTTCTAAAAGTTTTATAATGTCAGCTCTAATGTTTAGGTCTTTGATCCACTTTGAGTTAATTTTTGTATAGGGTGTGAGATATGAATCCTCTTTCATTCTTTTGCATATGGATATCCAGTTGTCCAAGCATGCCATTTATTGAAGAGGCTGCTCTATCCCAGCTGGGTTGTCTTGACTGGCTTAGCAAAGATCAATTGTCCATAGATGAGAGGGTCTATTTCTGAACACTCAATTTGATTCCATTGGTCAATATATCTACCTTTATGCCAGCAACATCTGTTTTGACCACTGTAGTTTCATAATATGATTTAAAGCCAGGTAGTGTGAGACCTCCCACTTCATTTTTCATTCTCAAGACATTTTTAGCTATTTGGGTCATTGGTTTTCCTATTTCTGCAAGTACATTTTTGTGATTTTAATTGGTATTGCACTGAATCTATAAATGGTTTGGGTAGAATTAACATCTTAAGTATATTTAGTCTTCCAATCCATGAACACAGTATGCCCTTCCATTTATTTAGGTCTTCCATGATTTCTTTTAGCAATTTCTTGTAGTTTTCTGTGTATAGGTTTTTTGTATCCTTAGTTAAATTTATTCCTAAAAATTTTATTCTTTTGGTTCCAATTGCAAATGGAATTTTTTCCTTAATTTTCTCCTCAGATTGCTTATTACTAGTGTATAGAAACATTACTGATTTAGGGTGTTGATCTTGTACCCTGCCACTTTGCTGTACTCATTTATTATCTCTAGTAGCTTTGCTGTAGTTTTTTGGGATTTTCAACATATAGTATCATATCAACTGCAAACAGTGAGAGTTTTTCTTCTTCCTTTCCAATTTGGATGCCTTTTAGTTTTTTTTTTTTTTTTTCTTGTCTAATTGCTCTGGTTAAATCTGCCAGCACAATGGGTGCTGGAATAATAATAGTGATAGTGGGCATCCTTGTCTTTTTCCTGGTCTTAGAAGGAAAGCTTTCAGTCTTTTCCCATTGACCACTATGTTAGCTGTGGGTTTTTCATATATTCCCTTTATCATGTTGAAGAAGTTCCCTTGTATTCCTAACCTTTGAAGTGTTTCCATTAAGAAAGGAAGTTGAATTTTTTTTTTTTTTTTACATTGGCAGGCACCGGGAATCGAACCCGGGTCCTCTGGCATGGCAGGCGAGCATTCTTGCCTGCTGAGCCACCGTGGCCCACCCAGGAAGTTGAATTTTGTCAAATGCTTTTTCTGCATCATTTGAGATGATCATGTGGTTTTTCTGCTTTGACTTACTGATATGGTGTATTACATTATTTAATTTCCTTGTGTTGAACCAGCTTTACATACCTGGAATAAATTCCTCTTGGTCATGGTGTACAATTCTTTTAATGTGCTGCTGTATTTGATTTGCAAGTATTTTGTGGAGGATTTTTTGCATCTATACTCATTAGAGAGATTGGTCTGTAATTTTCTTGTAGCATCTTTTTCTGGCTTTGGTATGAGGGCAATGTTGGCTTCATAGAATGAATTAATTAGCTTTCCCTCCTCTTCACTTTTTTTGAAGTGTTTGAGCAGGAAGGGTACTAATTCTTTCTTGAATACTTGGTAGAATTCCCTATGAAGCTATCTGGTCCTGGAATTTTCTTTTTTGGAGCTTCTTGATGACCGATTCAATCTCTGTACTTGTGATTGGTTTGTTGAGGTCATCTATTTCTTCTCGAGTCAATGTTATGTTCATGCCTTTCTAGGAAGTTGTCCATTTCATCTACATTGTCTAGTTTATTCGCATGTAGTTGCTCATAGTATCCTCTCATTACCTCCTTTATTTCTGTGGGGTCAGTGCTTACGTCTCCTCTTGCATTTCTGATTTTATTTATTTGCATGTTCTCTCTCCTCTCTCTCTCTTTTTGTGAACCTAGCTAGGGGTCAATCAATTTTATTGATTTTCTCAAAGAACCAACTTCTGCTTTTGTTGATTATCTAATTGTTTTCATGTCATCAATTTCATTTATTTCTGCTCTAATCTTCATTACTTCTTCCCTTTTGCTTGCTTTGGGGTTAGTTTGATGGTCTTTCTCTAGCTCTTCCAAGTTAAGTTCTAAGAGTTAATTCCTCAATTTTTGCTCCTTCTTCTTTTTTAATATAGGAATTTAAGGCAACAAATTTCTCTCTTAGTATTGCTTTTGCTGCAT
Organism: Myrmecophaga tridactyla; assembly: GCA_004026745.1. NCBI lineage: Eukaryota > Metazoa > Chordata > Mammalia > Pilosa > Myrmecophagidae > Myrmecophaga > Myrmecophaga tridactyla. Next base: position 86,997 of record PVIY010003308.1, on the reverse strand, counting down.
CCCATAAATCTTGGTATGTTGTGCTTTCATTTTCATTTCCCTTGAGATATTTATTGATTTCTCTTGTAATTTCTTCTGTGACCTACTGATTGTTTAAGAGTGTGTTGTTTAGCCTCCATATAATTGTTGAGTTTTCTGGCCCTTTACCTGTTATTGATCTCCACCTTCATTCCATTATTATCCAAGAAAGTGTTTTTTATTATTTCAATCTTTTAAAATTTATTGAATCTTCTTTGTGACCCAGCATTTTGTCTATCCTTGAGAATGATCCATGAGCACTTGAGAAAAATATGTATCTTGCTGTTGTGGGGTGTAATGTTCTGTAAATGCCTATAAAGTCTAGTTCATCTATTGCATTATTCAGATTCCCTGTTTCTTTATTGATCCTCTGTCTAGATGCTGTATCCATAGATGAGAGTGGGGAATTGAAGTCTCCAACTATTATGGTAGAGGTATCTATTTCTCTCTTCAGTGTTGTCAGTGTTTGCTTCATGTACTTTGGAGCACTCTTACTTAGTGCATAAATATTTATGATTATGATGTCTTCTTGTTGAATTGTTCCTTTTATTAATGCATAGTGTCCTTCTTTGTCTCTTTTAATTGCTTTACATTTGGAGTCTAATTTGTTGGATATTAGTATAACTACTGCTGCTCTTTTCTGAGTGTTGTTTGCATGAAATATCTTTTCCCAACCTTTCATTTTCAACCTATTTTTATCCTTGTGTCTATAATGAGTCTCCTGTAGACAGCATATAGATAGGTCTTGTTTTTTAATGCATTCTGCCAGTCTGTGTTGTTTGATTGGGGAGGTTAATCCATTAACATTTAGTGTTATTACTATAAAGGCAGCGTTTTCTTCTATCATTTTGTCTTTTGGATTTTATATGTCATATATGTATTTTTTCTCTTTTTGCTTTTACTGATAGTCTTCATTTGTACACTCTTCTCCAGACTTCTTTCTCCTGCCTTTTCCTATCTGCCTGTGTGCTCTCTTTAGTATTTATTGCAGAGCTGGTCTCATTCACAAATTCTCTCAGTGATTGTTTGTCTGAAAATATTTTAATTTCTCCCTCATTTTTGAAGGAAAATTTTGCTGGATATAGAATTCTTGTTTGGCAGTTTTTTCCCTTCAGAATCTTAAATATATCATACCACTGCATTCTTACCTCCATGATTTCTGCTGAGAAAAATCCACACATAGTATTAATTGGGCCTCCTTTGTATATGATGCGTTGCTTTTCTCTTGCTGTTGATAAAATTCTCTCTTTCTCTTTGACATTTGACAATCTGATTAGTAAATGTCTTGGAGTACATCTATTTGGATCTATTCTGTTTTGGGTATGCTGCAGTTTTTGGATCTGTAATTTTAGGTCTTTCCTAAGAGATGGGAAATTCTCAGTGATTATTTTCTCCATTAGTCTTTCTCCTCCTTTCCCCTTCTCTTATCTTTGTGAGACACCCACAGCACATTTATTCATCTGCTTCAGTTGTCATTCAATTCCTTAAGGCCCTGCTCATATTTTTGCATTCTTTTCCCTATATTTTCTTTTGTGTCAGATTTCACATTTCCAGTCCTCTAGTTCACTAATCCTTTCTACTGCCCCTTCAAATCTATTGTTGTAGGTTTCCATTGTTTTTTTTTTCTTATCTCTTCTATTGTGCCATTCATTCCCATAATTCTGTGATTTGTTTTTTCAAGCTTTTGAATACTTTTTGTTCACCCAATGTCTTCTTTATATCCTCCCTCAACTTGATTTGATTTTGATGAGATTTTCCATGTCTGTTTGAACATCCTGAATTAGTTGTTTCAATTCCTGTATCTCCTTTGAAGTGTTGGTTTGTTCCTTTGACTGGTTTTCCTAGTATTATTCATTATTTTTTTGCTGGCATCTGGGCATTTGATTTCCTCATTAGTTTATTCCGGAGGTTGTTTTCATTCTTTTACCCAGGATTTTCTTGCTGGATGGCTTTGTTCTTCATCTGTTCTTTGCATTACTTCAACTTATTCTAGACTTCTAGCATTGGTTCTGTTTAATAGATCAAAAGTTTTCAGAATTTTTCAGCTCCTGTTTTCTTGTTTCTCACCCTGCCTATATGGAGGCTTTTTACCTTTCTTTTTTTTAGGAATATCTTCTCAGATATTATAGATCCCAGTCATATTTTCCCAGACCAGACAGGCCCTCAAGATGAAAGAGTAGCCAGCATCAGTTTTCCCTGAGGGTGAGACCCAGTAGATTGTTAAACTTTCCTATGAAGCCTCTAGACTCTGTGATTTTCCTATACTGCCAAGCATGTGGAGCTTGTCTGCCCACAGCTTTGCACCAGCATAAAGTGGTGTGGTACCTTTAATTTCAGCAGACTCTCCTTGCTGGGGGCATGGTTGAGACAGAGGTGAGGTTGTAGGACAGTTTTAATTGCTTCAGTTTTGCTGGGGTCTGAATTCCTTGAAGGAGAGATTCCAGTTGAGCTGGTCCCATCTTTCTCTTCGGGAAGATACATCCTTTAGGGAATTAAATCCTTTCACCTGACTAGTTACTTTGTCTTTCAGACAAGCTTAATTACACTCTTGTCTGGGACAGTGCTGGGGTTTGAGGGCTTCAAGTTAGATAGAACTTGAAAGAGCTGTTAAGGAGTAGAAGAAAAGCAAAAAAAGAGAAAAGAAAACCCCCTTTTTTTTCCCCCGGATCCCTGCTGTTTGGGTTTGCCAATCAAGAGCTTAAGCCGGTACGTGGCTGCATATATCTTCAGGCTCTCTGTGCCTCCTTTTCTTGGGCTTCAGTCCTTTTCCAGTATTTTGTGCTGGCCAACTCAAAAAGTCTCTGTTTTTTTCTTTTCTTTTTCCTGTCAGATCTTCCCCCTCAAAAATTCCCAGTATCTTTAATGCTTATTCCAGGGTTTTTTGTGCTGAGGGCCTATTTTCAGTAGTCAGAAATTGTTAATTAATTCCACAATTGGAGCTTGATTGAGCTAATTCCTTGCTGCTAGTAAAGTCTGTTTCATTTCCCCTCTGGGATCCACCTGCTGTGCCTGTTTGGGAGGGGCCCCAGCCTCTGTGGCTTGGGGTACTTACAGTTCTGTGTAGAATCTCAGCCATTCCACCTGGTCCAGACTGGTGTACGTTGTGTGTCTGGTCACTGACATTCCCCCAGCAGTTGTTCTATACAGTTCCTGGCTATTTATGAGTTGCTCTGGAGGACGAACTAAATTCCACACCTCACTATGCTGCCGTCTTGTCCCCTCTTCCATATTCGAGTTGTTTTTTTTAAGCATAATTTAAAGAATCCATAATGATTGGATTTAGGAATATAAATTTATAAATTGTATTAGAAAAAAGTTCACAAAATATTCCTGATGAATTTTAGTAGAAATTAGTTTATAAAATTGGTTTATAACCAGTGTTATATCTCTTCACTCTAATTTATTCTCATGATAATAAAACACCCTAGTTTGTACATAACTAAGGTTCATTTTCTTCATGATTTAAACTCTCAATGTCCTACATTTGGCTTAATGATGTCTTATTATTTCCACAATATTTATTATATTATTTTGTATTATATTAGTATATTAAAATGTCAAGCATAAGTATGTTAAAAAACAATTTGATTTAATCCTCACAAACTTGTGGTTAAGTTAGATATTATTATTTAAATTAGAGAAATTGTGGATTTACTGGACAGTCATGCATAAAGTACAAGACTCCCATATACCACCTGTGGTGGTTTGGAGCTATGTACCCCTGAAAAACTTGTTAAACTTAACACATTCCTGTGGGTTGAACCCTTGCAAATAGGACATTTTGATGAGGTTATTTCAGATTAGGTGTGGCCCAGGATGGGTCTTAATCTTATTACTGGAGAATTTATAGGTAAGGTCACACATAGAGAAAATAGTCAAAGGGAGAAGCCAGAAGCTGAAAGTCAATGGAACCCAGGAGAGGCCAGGAGAGACTGCTATGTGCATTGCCATGTGACAGAATCCAGGATTTTTTTTTTTGTTACACAATCAAAAGATTGGGTTTTGCTAAGTAAGATGTAATAATTATGTGTTTGATTTTTCACCTTTCTCAAATTGAGAATAATTAAATTGTTAGGATGTAATTTATGCCTAAACCATCTTGAATCCTGGAATGGTCACCAGATAACATAAGTATCTATTATTTCACCTTATAAAAGGGAGGACAATTGTGGGAATTTTCTATCTCCCAATCTTATGAAGAGGAACCATTTCCTCCTAGTAGTGAAGCCTCTTTGGTTATGTTAGCTTCAAATACACAATCCTCTATATACAGTTTGTATTATTTATCCATAAGTGCAATACTATCCACTTGTCCTCACTGAAACTGTCACTTAATAATATGGCCTAGAATTGCCTGTGTGTTAAGGAGTTCAAATAGTTTGAAGTTATATCCCAAGTGAGATAGGTTACTTTTTCCTGAGTCTAATTTCTCACCTGTAAATTGGGAATACTACTAATACCCATTGCACATGTAATGGGGAGGAGTGCCATTTCCATGAAACTACATAGATACAGCAGTATAATCTATATAAAACCACACCTGGTGGCCTTGGAGTACATGAGATGATGCAAACAAAGTGCTTAGAGCATCGTTGCCACTAAGTGATCTCAAAATGTTAGCTGCTATTAGTTAGCTGTTAGAGAATATGAAGGGGAAGGTGGCAAAGATGAAGCCCTTTGTTAAACTGTTAAGAAGTTCAGAATTCATCTCAAAGGCAATAGATGTAAGTAGATTTGAGTTTTAGAATGCGCTGGCTGCAGAATGGAATAGAGAAAGGTTTAGGAGTAACTGGAAGCAGGGAGAACTCTATTGCAGTGGTTCGGAAGAGAAATTAGGGTGGCCTGAGAGCAAATTAGTAGCAGTGAAGCTGAAAGTATACTGACTGTACTCATGTAAGGGGTGAAAAAAAAATCACAGAGCTTATTGTCTGCTGGATGTGGGAGATGAGGTGGAATAATAAAGATGATCAGGTTACTGGCTCAGGAAGCTGGGTAAATGTTGGTGCCATTAAGATAGAGAACACTGGAGGACCAGATTGTATATATGGATTATTTGTGGGGAGTAGGGAGAGAGAGGAGAGAGAACCATAGTGTGGAGCATGTTAAGTGTGATGTTCATAGAAGACATCCAAGTTGAAATTATCCATAAACAGATACATGGCTTTGGAGTAGTGCCAATGAAACTTTCTGAAATAATGGAAATGTTCTGTCCAACATGGTAGCCACTGACCAACCCCAGATGGCTTTTTTGCTCTTGAAATATGGCTAGTATGACTGATGAACTGAATTTGCAATTTTATTTAATTTTAATTAATTGAAATATCCATGAGGCTAGTCGCTATCATTTTGAACACTGCAGAATTTAGAGTTTAAGATACGAAGTTTAAAGTCAACAGCAGAAAAGACAACAATAAAATTCCACTTGATTTAAATCAGACTGGTGTACCCTAGGGAAATAAGTTATATTTTATGGTGATTACCTTGGAAGTAAGATTTATCTTAGAAAATCCCTAGTTTGACCATAACAGCATGTGCTGGTTTGAAAGGATATATGTACCCTAGAAAAGCCATGTTTTAATCCTAATCCCATTTTGTAAAGGCACCCATTTCTTCGAATCCCTGTTCAGTACTGTAGGTTTGAAACTCTAATTAGATTATCTTCCTGGAGATGTGATTCAGTCAAGAGTGGTTGTTAAACTGGATTAGGTGGAGACATGTCTCCACCCATTCGAGTGGGTCTTGATTACTTTACTGGAATCCTATAAAAGGGAGATTCTGAGAGAACAGAACGACACAGCCACAAGAAACAGAGAGTCTATGAGCCAGCGACCTTTGGAGATGAAGAAGGAAAATGCCTCTCGGGGAGCTTCATGAAACAGGAAGCCAGGAGAGAAAGGTAGTAGATGATGCTGTGTTCGCCATGTGCCTTTCCAGATGAGAGAGAAGCCCTGACTGTGTTCGCCCATGTGCCTTCTCACTTGAGAGAGAAACACTGCACTTCATGGGCGTTCTTGAACCCAAGGTATCTTTCCCTGAATGCCTTAGAGTGGACATTTCTATAGACTTGTTTTAATTGGGACATTTTCTGGGTCTTAGAACTGTAAACTAGAAACTTATTAAATTCCCTTTTTAAAAAGCCATTCTGTTTCTGGTATACACATCCTGGCAGCTAGCAAGCTAGAACACAGCATATCTATTCTATCACATACTAAATCAAAACCCAGTGCAAACCTTTTTATTTTTGGTTTAAAAGCTAATAACTAAGGATAATGGGTTCTGTAAATTCACTCTAAGTTTATGGTTCTTTCTCCAAATCATAAATACTTTTTCAAAATGTGTGTGTGGAGGGGGTATTACCTCTATCACTCTGGAAGTTTTTTCTAGTAAATTAACAATACGACTTTTTCTCTGGTGAACAAACTAAAATTTAAAATAAGTTCCAGGTACTTACAACCATGGTTTGATACAAGGGTAAAACTTTGTGATTGTTTTGCATTTTTACTATCATTTGGTTAGATTTTTGGAGCCACAGCAGTACCAAGGTGTAGCGGGTTGAATGGTGGTCACAGAGCTGTGCCTGCATTCTAATCCCCAGTACCTGTGATTACTTACAACAAACAACATATTATCACCTTTTATAGCAAAAGATGTGATTAAGAATTTTGAGAGATTATCTGAGTGGGCCTAAATATGACCAAATGAATTCTTATGAGAGCTAGAGAGTTTTGAGATAGAGAAGGCAGTAAGATGGAGAGAGACTGCAGTGATGTAGTTACAAGACAAGGAATGCCCAAGAATGCCAGGCAGCCGCCAGAAGCTGGAAGATGCCAGGAATAGATTCCGCCATAGAGCTTCCAGAGAAAAAATGTGACCTAATAAAACTGGTTTTGGACTTCTGGCTTCCAGAACTGTGAGGAAATAAATTTGCTGTTTTAAAGCCACCAGTCTGTGGTAATTTGTTAAGACAACCACAGGGAAAGAATACACATGTACGAATAAAATCTTCATATAGACTTATGTTCTATAAGTAGTCCTGTATTACATTTGCTCACATGAAACTTATTTTTTGGCTTTGGTACCTCTTTGTTCAGAATATACTTGTGAGAAAATATATCACCTATTCTTCTGACAATGTTTTTCGTAATTTCCAAGGCTGGGTAAATGTTATTATACATATATTTTTGTATGCTGTATGGCAGGGTCACATTTCATTCTTTTTCCATGTGAGTATCCTGTTATTACAGCACCATTTGTTGAATTTTTGTCTGTTTTTTTTGTTGTTGTTGTTTTGTTTTGGGGAAGTATATAGGCCAAGAATTGAACCTGGGTCTCCTGCATGGCAGGCAAGAATTCTACCACTGATCTACCCATACACCCTCTATATATTTTTTAAGTACAAAAATTTCTTTATGTAATGTTAGTCCTAACTTTAATGTTATGTTTGTTGAATTCTGCCTAGCTTCTCATTCAATGCATATCCTATTAGAATGTAAGCTACAGGAACGCAGGAACTACAATAGTGCCTGGAATAATTAATATTTGTTGAATTAGTGTGCTATTCATAAAAAATGACTAAATTTGGAGTTCAGAAAACTCAATTTATAGTCCTTTTGGAAAAAAGAAATTTGTATCTAGGATAAGAAGTCAGTTTGGGACATTTCTTTTTGGGTTCTGCTCATGCAATGGATGAAAGCATAACAGTAGCAGGAAGAGAATTAACACCAGCTTTCTATAGGGACACAACTGGAACGAAGGTTACTAAGGAAGCTATGCTCAAAAACTATTTCTAGGTGTGTTGACCAAGTAGTGGGAGGCAAAAAGCATCAGCTCTGGAATCTGGCAGACATGAATACAAATGCTGGACTGCCCTGTACTCACCTTGAATGAATTACCCAGCTTCACTTATAACAGGGTGATAATCCTAGTATCTACTTAGAAAGGTTATTTGAGGATTAAACAAGGTAATTACTGTTAATGACCTCATTTAATTAACAGTTAACTAACAGTATTTAACATTGGCATTACATCTGTGGTAGTAATTAGAGTAGGTGTCAAGTTTCCCTGAAGACCCATTTCTCATTTTCCCTAAGTTCTTAGTGCCTAATGTACTTTTTTGACAAGGGCAGGCACTAGGAAATGAACCCGGGTCTCCAGCATGGCAGGCAAGAACTCTGCCTGCTGAGCCACCGTGGCTCGCCTGCTTAATGTGCTCTTGACATTAATTCCTTCACTTCAGGCTATTGTAACATTGGTATCAGGTTTTGAAAAAACAGCAAGAAATTTAGAGGCTGAAGACTCACTTCTGAGTAAATTTCCTTATTTTAAAGTGTGTACGATACAAATTTGTATTTTCTAGGCATCTCAAGAGTTGGTATAGTGAATAAGAGACTAAACACTATACAGATGTTACTTATTAATGCCTATCTGCCACTTCTCAACCCTAATGCAAGACATTTTCAATTCCTGATTGGATGCACGCTTGGTGAGGAGTCATTTTCTTCTTTCCCAATTCATTTATAAATTTGACTGTTTACAGTGGACAATAACAAGCAGACTCTAGGAACCCAGGCCTCATTCTATCCACTGGGTTTACTTTGGAAAATTTAATCCTAATCCTGACTATTCTTGAATACATTCAAACCAGCAATTATAAGTCACACCCATCAAACACTAGAATGTGAAGGCCGCTTTCTATCTTTTCACATTACAGAACGTAGAACAGAATACACAAGTAGTTATCCAATTTATGTCTGTCCCTTTGTGGCAGGGAATTGTTAAATGTAAGAATAACTCTAAACACCTGTTTTAGTATAGAGATTCTCACATATCTTCCAGATTTGTAGTTTTACACTTTATCTATGAAGTTAACTCTCAAGAATCGCAGCTCAGACCTCTACTCCATACTTGACTTTTATATGCAACTGCCCACTTGACATCTCTCTTTGGATATCTAATTGAGATTACAGTTAACAGTCCAAAGCTGACCTTCGCTCTTCCCCCAAACCTGCTCCTTTCATAGTATTCCCAACCGGGACCAGTTGCTCAAGTCAAATACCTTGGGGTCATCCATTAATCTCTTTCTGACAAATCTCGTATCTATTCACTGAACAAATTTTACTATTTATATTCTGTTTAACATATAAACAGAATCCAGCTATTTCACCCTACCATTCTTGTCACTACTTTTTACTTGGATTCTTGCAGTTAGCTGCGTAATTGGGTTTCCTTCCTGCAGTCTATTTTCAACACAAAAGCCAGAATGATCTTGTTCAGATGATGTCACTCCTCTGCCCCAAACTCCATTTTCAAAGAGAGTAAAAGCTAAGTCCTTAAAACCACCTCCAGGGCTTCCATTAGCTGGGTTCCCATTACTTTTGACCTCACTTCCCACTTCTCTCCTCCTTCACTGTACTTCAGCCACACTGATGTCCATACCAGGCACATTCCCACCTCAGTGTCTTTGTACTTGTTCTCCACCT